>JAUZSX010252723.1:0-15204 GCA_034780655.1 Idiosepius hallami
TACAAATAAATATTATAATACAATATCTTACGTACTGTTAATATATTACAGGGTGTCTGTATAGTAACTTTACGGACGCCCTGTATATTAGAAAAGATATAACTGCAAAATAACAAATCAATTATTTGGTTAATTTGATTATTATGATTTTTATTTTCATCTAAACAAAAAATTTCTCTTTGAATATAATTAACTGGAATATTTTAATGAACATGTAAAAAATCACTTATTTTAAATGTAGCTATTACTTATTTCAAATTATACTTATTTTAAATATATTATAACAACTAATAAGATATTCTCACTTTTGAATGAAAATTAGTTTTATTCCCCCATTTTTAATTTTCAAAACTACATAAGTAGGTAGCTAAGTAAGTGGACGAGTCTTTGTTAATATACACAGTTTTAAAATTTTGTTTACATTCTTTGAATCATTTATTTCAATTACTACGATTTTTTTAGGTTTCAATTTTTTTAAGAGAGATTAACTAGAAATAAGTTTTATTATTAATTAATTAATTCTATTAACATAATGGTTTTTTTATGAAGAGAGAAAGATAAAGAAATGTCTTGAAAGAAAATAAAGCATAAGGTTTCAATAATATCATCAAACTTTAAAGCCAATCTAATACTTGTTAAAAAAATGAAAAGGAAATTTTACTTATCTTAACATTAACAATGTATATAAGACAATTTTTTTAAGACTTATTAAATTATCTTTTGTTATAAAATATGTAATTTATGATAATGTCTGTAAAAATGATACCTTTGTTGTGTGCTTAATTAATTGATGAGTTATCATATTACTTTAGATTCAAACTGCAACTGTGTTTTTTATCATATTACCTTATTGCAACTATGCTTTAATTGAAAGTTGAAAATAGTCCCTAAAATATATGGGCTCATTTATCAGAGCATGTCTATCTATTCATATATTCAATGAATTGAAACACAGAAGAGTTTTTTTTTTTAAGTTTCTTTTTATATAACCAAATAGGTTAGGAATCATATAGCAACCATTATGTTGCTAAGATACCAGTCATGGCTATGAAGCTCTATTTAATGAAAGCAACATAAAATCCCAAAACCTTTTTTGGGGGGATTTGAGGTTTATCATGGTTCTGATTCCAATTAAAAAGTTTAGCATTTATCTGTCGGTGTATAATTATTTGATAGATATTTCAGATACATTTATGAAAAGGGGTTGTTTAATTAATTATGCACAATAGACAAATGAGTTATGAGTTTTTTAAGATTAAGCTGTGAAAAGCTTAACTATTTCAAGCCATTGTATGTACGTTTGTGAATCTGCATACTGACCTTTGCAGGCTCAACCACTGAACACACATGATTCAGTGTTGGGTCTCATGGGAATTTGAATTTCACAATCGGTCTCCAGCCACATGTATAGATGCCTGTCTAACCAAAGACTAAGGGTACATCAACCCAGTGGTTTAAGTGCGCTCCCAGACACTAACCTTGGTATTTCCCACCCTGGCACAAAGCCATTGATGTTTGTTAGAATTAAAAACTTGCATTCTGCCCAGTATGTCTTTTGTTAGTGCATAGTCAAATTATGTTTTGAGTGTTGCCTAATGAACTAGTAAATTTCAGTAAATTCCTTTTAATTTTTGGAATTTTATAAATTATAGCATATTTTATTGGTATTTTAAGATCATGCTTTTTTTCAACATTCATTTAATTTATCCATTATCAAACTTCTTTGATTTTTTTGATTTTTTTTTATTTCTCTTCTTTGTCATTTCAATTTATAATTCTTAATTCATTGAAACCCATCTTTAAAATCAATTCTTTTCAACCAATACTGTTCTTTATTTATTCGGCCATTAAATCTAACAGTGTTTCTCTAATAATCCAAACAGTGAAGCCATTTCTAAGTTTATATTTACAGCCATTTCATACATACATACATAGATACATACATGTATGTACATGCACTCATTGATGATTAAAGCTTAAAAAGATAGTTCAGTTTACCAGTGTCACTAGCCTGTAAAATCCCAGATAAAAAAAGCTGCATTAATTTCAGAACATTCTCAGCACTGAAGACAAATCTCTTATCTTTTGTTTTTAATTAAATTCAGAGTTATCAAAAAGTCCTAAATATAATATTCCTAATTTTGTAGCTATTATTATTTGTGTATGTACACTCACACACACACACACACACACACATGCACACACAGAGACAAAGATTAATTTTTAAGTTTGTATAAATATTCTTTTATAATCAACCGGATCTGAATTAAGCTTATCAGTTTATGTTTTACAGATTTTGCTGACAATTAAGATGATTGCATTAACATTTATTCTCATTTTGCTGCTTTGTGTACGTCAACTGTTGGCAGGGAAATAACATTAAGACCATTTATAATTTATAACAAGTGCATAATCGCCATGGGTGTGGGCAGGGGAATATGTAACAGTATTGATTTCTGATGTAAGAGTAGGCGTTCGTTTGTTTCACTTGTTGCTATTTTATTGCCTTGAAATACTGTCTGAACATGTTGAGGAAGGAAGGCTTTTCTAAATGAATTAATATACAGTAATCTCTTATTCAAATCTCAAATAAACTATAACCTACCTTTGCTTTCAGAATAATATTCTTAAAAATAATGAGATCGTTTTACGCGAGTTCAAATCCCAGTCAAAACCATTACCTTCACTTTAGCAGCCTCAGGCAGATGTGGCTCGTTAGCTCGGGAGAGCAGTTCGTCTAAGTGAAGGGTAACACCGAATATATAAAGCCCAGGTAAGGGTACGTAAAAATGGCCTTGTGCCAAACTTTGGGGTGCTCACCAAGTAAATATTATACTTAAAAATAAATAAAAAATCTGAGATAGTATATTATTTATTTATTTGACAAATGCTCTATAACTTTTTAAAATGCATGTATTATGTTTTTATATTTTATTAACTAAAACTTTGGAATCTGAAAATGGAGTTCTAGAATCGAAGCTAGAACTAACTAATTAAAGAATCAAAGTATATTCATTCTAAATCCAATTAAATTTACGAGGACAGGCCTTAGTTAATTTGGGGCCCTAGGCTAAGTGAATTTAGTGGCTCCAAATGAAATAGAAAAATAAATAAGAAAAAAGTAAAAATATGTAATCCAATAAAAATTGCCTTTATTTATATCTAAATCAACAAATAACTGAAATTTAAACAAACCTATTTATGTAGATATCATAAATCTTCAACAAAAATCAGCTTTTTTTGGGAAACATTGGAAGTTTCTTAAAGAGTCAATTATGAATTTCTCTGAAATTCCTCTTTCACTACCCAATTTAAGTTTCTCGATTCCTCCTTTCTCTGATTTCTAAGAAAAAAATTCATATTTTGACTTTGGTTGTAGTTCACTTTTTAAAAATATAACTTTTTTTCTAATAATTCCTGTGCTAGGCCCCTGATACACACCCTAGGCAGTTGCCTAGTTTGCCTAGGCCTGAGGCCGGCCCTGAAATCTACACTGTACAATTCAGTATTATATAAAGTTACTGCACTCAGCCTATAATTAAATTATAAGAAATAGTGTTGAAAAATTATTTATAATAACTTTATTTTATACAGAAAATCCATAGATACTAGATCTAGAGGAGCCAGAGTTAAAGATTTTAAAATAAATTGTTTTGCCTATGACTTATAAGATGCTGATATTATTAGTTATAAAAAGCTAAATTAGCCAAAGAATATTATTTTCTAATCTGAAGAAATTTTAGTGCTACAACATTTCAAAGTTTTTATGTACTGAGATAAAACAAAAAATGTAGAGTTTTTATATTTTTTTCATTTTATTGCTTTGGTTATTTATGAAAAATGTTCTTTATTCATATAAATTCTTGACACATAATAATGTTGTTTAGATTATTTTGACATTTTCTTCTCATCTTTATTATATACACAATGTTCTAGTTTATATAAAGCTTTGTTTTATTACTTGATGACCTTGTCAGACCTGTGAATTCTCATGTCAGACTTGTGAGCCTTTTAGAGAACTTAAAAACCCAATCTATCATTAGATTAATTTAAGTATCTTATTTTCATTAGTCTCAAGTGTTAAGTTAATTGATATTTTTGTAAAAGTAATATGAAATTGATTAAAAAAATCAATCATGTTCATGTAATGTAAAGGTTAATTTTTTTCAGCTCTTTATGATATTTTGAGGTAATAAGTTTCAATAATGAAAATCCTCCTGAAATATTCTTACTCCTCAGTGGTAGAATAAACTTTATTTGTCAATTTCCAAATTCTCAAGAAAAGACTCATTTAGCTAAAGTGAATAACAAAAAAAATTATTCATATCAAAGAAAATATTCTATATTAATTGGCATCTTGTAAGTAAATATATATTCTTAGACATTCCTTTTTTGTTCTTGTATAAAATTATTTTTCATTTGAAAGACTAAATTAGCTTTCTTTTTTTTTTGGCAATTAAAAACTATGACCCCATAAATTTAAGGACTTCCTTTTTGATTCATTTTTAAATTATTTTAGTGTAATTATGTTTTTAAAGCACTCTTTTCAAGTATCATTATGAGGACATATTTAATTATTCTTTTCTTCTTTTTGTAGTCAATTTTTAGCACAAAAACTTAAGCCTGACATTTTATTATGAAAACTAAATAAATAAACAAATAAAAGTCTTAACTTCATTTTCTAGTTATGGATGAATATACCTAATATATTTTGCATTACATTATTTGTTTTTTAGTATATGTATATTTTTATTAGAATAATGTTGCTAATGATTCAATCTCAGTAGGTCTGGTGTTAGAAAAACTTTAGATATGTATAACAAGGGAAAGAAGATTATGAATAATAAAATAAAAATGCTAAAATATTTTCTGATTTAATTGTGAACTTGATTTATTTGTAGAGACATGTAGATTGTTATTAATCATTGCTGATTGGATAAAAATTGATCTATTAGTAAAATACAGTATTTGTGTCACACAATTACAAGTCAAGCCTTTCTATAAAGGTTTTTTGTTTAGTTCATTCATCTTAAAACAAGATTTTCTTATTGTATTTTGACTATTGATACTGACAAAAAGCAAAATACTTCTACCATGAAGGAGAAGAGAGATAGGGTGGTAGTGGTGCACCTGTTATACTGAATTGAAAACTTCAATAGTTTTCTTTAATCTCAACAGATTTTATTGAAACTTTATCACAAAGTAAATGCAATTGTAACATTCTATTATCCAAAAGTTGAATAGATCTAGCACACAGCTGAGATAAACTCTGATGTGACCCCACCATTCTGGATCAATGTGCTTGATTAGTTTATTGGCAAATACCCAGCCACATCCTAATTGAACACAAAAACTTTAAAACAACAAAATCCCAATAATACCAATTAAAGAACTTCTAAATTATTTTAAAACAGTCGACTGATAACGGAAAATCTATGTATATATTATATTTACTTGGTAAGCACCCCCTAGTTTGGCACAAGGTCATTTTTACGTGCTCTTACCCGGGCTTTTTATATTCGGTGTTACCCTTTACCTAGATGAGCTGCTCTCCCGAGCTAACGAGTCCCATCTGCCCGAGGCAGCTAAAGTGAAAATATGGTTTTGACTGGGATTTGAACTCGCGTAATACAATTTCAGAGCCCCGAGCTTTTTCCAATGCTCCACCATCGCTGCCCGCAAAATCTATGTATATATGCTAGCTTGTAGATAGTAAAATGCCCATCTTACCCCAATAGCATGACCATTTTACCCCAAGTTTGGGGTAAGTTGTGCACTTCTACCAATGATTTTTAAATTAAAATTTTTATAATAGCTGCTCTGAGAATGAAAAGATCCTGCAAAATATTTGCAGGGATAAGAAATGTTATTTTGGTCTAATTTTTTACCATGAATATTTCAAAGATTGTTAATAAATACAAAAGTAAAAATGTGCCTATTGTAACCCAAATTAAGACATTTCTGTCTGTTTTAACTGATTAGAAACATGTGTATAAGCCCCATTTAAATTTTGTACCCAACAAATACTTGTGCATGTGTCTGGCAGAACTTAGCAATAAAAAGGATGCTGCATGCAAGTGGTTAAGTAACTTGTAAGCAATTGAAATAAAGATATTTTTTTAAAATAAAGATAAAAGGAGATTCATAGAAATATGCAAAGTCCTTTTTGAACATCTGATATTTCAGGACAATTAAAATTGATATTTTTTCAGAATCCTTGAGATGAGATTGTTAATTAGATTATTTGTTTGGACTAATGAAGACAGGACTATAGTCTGAACAATAAAAATACAAACTTTGTGAAATGGGTTTAAAATAAAAAATGGTTAGAAACAATTCTGCAATCCTATTAGTAACATTGGCTTGAATACTCATTAAGCAAGTTATTTTTTGTCAAAAACCAACAGCAATTCTTATAGATAAATCTAAGCTATTGATGAGGTGTAAATGGCTGCCAGAAGTAAAAAGTTTGATATTCAATCTTTATTTATATTACCTGATTTTCAATGTCACTTTTTTTTTTATTCAACTGTAGTACATGTAAAAAATTTAGTCTGAGGGACATTACTAGTAAGACATTATTTTATCCTTTGTCACAACTCAGTAAGTTAAATTTTAAAGTCAAAGATTTAATATGCTGATTAGTGTTGAAGAAAGTGCTTCACACCAGCAATAGAATATATTAAGTTTTAAAATTGATGAGTGTTGACGCAAGTCAATAATATCAGGTGTCAGGCATTAGACAAAAAGCTTTTGGTATGATGAACACATCAGCAAAAACTAATATTTACAAAATGCGATTCATTTGTCCTGATTTATATTGAAAAATATATAAAATTTTGCAATCTGTCGACGGACACGTTTCGGAATTTTATTCCTCATCAGGACAGCTCTGCAAGCCAGCCTTCCTCTCGCGAGGTTCGAAACCACACCGTCTTGAGTGGCAGCGCGAGCTCTTTCCCCTATGCTATATGGCTGGGTGATGATTTGTTAACAGATTTGCTTGTCTTAAAGGGCTCTAGCTTTCGGAGAGAGGGGAAAGCGAGCTTTGCGCACGGCTACTATACACAGGCAGGAAATGTAAACAAACCACCGGAAAGTGCTCAATCCACACGAGGTGGAGAGCTAAATAAAATTTTGCAATCTGTCGACAGACCCGTTTCGGAATTTTATTCCTCATCAGGACAGCTCTGCAAACCAGCCTTTGGGGGGGGATATCATTTTCTTCTAGCGGTGAAGGTGACGCTGGCAATAAAAAAGTTTGAAAACCACTGTTCTAGGGCCTAATGACCATAACCTCTAGAAAAATGGTCTGTATTTTTCAGGACCATTTCACAAACCAAAGGTGTAGAGAAAGAGAAGGCTTACATCGGAAGCGCACACGTGTGTGTCTAACCTGTGTAAAGAAAGAAAATTCCAAGATGGCGGTCATGCCCTTTTGTTAGCTCCAGGTCACCCGAATTGGCGAGAATTCCCGAGAACCAATCCAACCACATATGCAAATTACACCTGGTCTGGCGCAATAAAGAAAGGTCGCTGGGGGGGGGGAGTCAGGGAGACGAGTTTTTGACCTACTGGTGATTGTATCAAAGAAGAATCTTTGTGGCGTGTAAAGGCTTTTGTTCTCTACGAGTACTTGCGCGACGTTTCACGGTCACAAAAAAAAGGTCATGATGATTTTTCTTCGGCATTAAACAACCGTAAACGTTGATTTACGATTAAATGAAAACATTTAATCTCATACTAACAGTTATTCGTAGACACGATTGAAATGCAACCAATCAAACGTAGAGCCTGTTCAGTTCCGACAGTAATCACCAGAGAATTTTTATTAACTGATATTAATTGTTATTTAAACCTTTTAAATCCAGACTTATCAAAATTACCAAGTAATCACTCAGAGCCATTATTTTAGAACAAACACATTAAAGGTTTAATATTGGTGGTCTTTTAAGCCTTAAGTTGTTAGGGTCGATCTATCTTCCCTTTAGGGTCAAAAGTGTTAATTTTTTTTTCTCATTAATGAATAAATTTTAGATTGAAATTATTTTTGGATGCGTAGAAAAATTAAATATTTTAAAGTAAAATCTTTATATCATCTTTATAATCTATATATTCTTAACGGGTAGACAGGGCCCCCGCAGACCCCGCAATTGCAAGCTCCCTAAATACTCTAAAGTATCTTAGCCTTCACAGATTGTAGTGCAAAAGATTACTAAAATAATTAATTGTTAGGATTAATTAGAAAACTATTTTAACACTTGAAATATACATCTACCCATCTCTCTTTCTAACTATCTCTCTCTATATATTTTTATATGTATGTATATATCGTCGAAGGCTCCAGTAAGGGGCCATAAGGCGCATTCTGAATCGGGGCCGCTAAGTGGCTAAGCACGGCATTGCGAGTAGACACACTAGTAAAAATGATGATAGTAGTAATTCTAGTTTTTGTCATTCGGAAATTTGAACACTTAAATTTCATTAAAATTGAATGTAACGAAACCAATAAAAAGAAATTGTTTTCTTCGCTAAACGAATTACAGTTGAATTATAAATAATTGCCTGCTGCGTCAAGTTTTCCGTTGGAAGGACATTTTATGAATGATTTTTATGGGATCTGTTTTTTTGCTTTTAACAGATAGCGTTTAGATACTTGCCTGAATAGAAAGGGAAACAAAATCTGAGACATTTTTTCGTCGTTTTAAGAGGTAATATAATAAACATTAAAGAGATATTAGAAAATCCGTTTATTTAATAAACTTTATAAACACTTATTTTTTAAGGTTATGGGTTATTCTTTTTTTTAGTATTGTTATTATTACTTTTATTAATTAATATCAATTATTATTATTATATTAATATTATATGATAATAAAAATTAGAATAATTATTATTATTGATTAATTTTATTGCTAACTTTTTTCCTCATTTTGGTAGTTATTCTCATAACGTTTCGGCCAACATCTCCTCTGGCCCTCATTAGGTAATAAACCTACGGATTAACATCGGGTAGGAACAGAGGCGTAGCCAGGATATATCTAATCACATTTTCTTTTATAATAACATTGTATACCTTACCGTATATGGAAAAAACGGTTCACATTTCAATAAACCATTATTTTTAAAGAAGAAGCAATATTATGACCGGTTTTTTACCCTTGCTGTGAAAATTTTGTAAGCCTCATTTTGGCGTCCCTGCACCTTGGCGCTCGGGGACATATGTACCCCGGCGCCCCCCCCTAGCTACGCCTCTGGATAGGAATGCTGAGTCTTGTAAACGAATACCTAGAAATCCCTGCCTTCAATGAAGTGCCGTGTTTAGCCCCTAACTCTAGAAAAGTAAGTCCCCCCAACATACTAGTCTTCGACTGTATATACATACATCTTCTGAGGGCCAAAGGGTTAGGGTTATATTGTCCCTTTAGGGTTCAAAGGATTAGAAGCTTGCACTGAAACTTTAGAAGAAATTTGTTCATCATTTTTCGTTTAATTCTTTCAAGCACACCAATCTAACGATTCCCATTAAAAAAACATATACAGTGAAGTCTCGGTTATCACGGTTAATGGGGACCGAGACCACCCGCGAAAACTGAAAATCCACGAAGTAGTTGCGCCCCTTTAAAAATGCTTAAAAAAACGTATACAGGTATACAGTATACCCCCCCTGTATACAGTACACCATATAGAATACGGGTAGAGAAAGAGAAATTCATGTTATAAAAAAAAAAAACTGTAAATTATGTTCTGTTTACAATGCAGGAGGCAGCGTTGTGGCTGCAGGAATCATAAGTCGGGACTTCATTTCCCTCATATGAGAGAACCCTTTTTTTTTTTTGTAGGTGGAGTCAAAACTGTCACAAAACTTTTACACTTAAAAAATCACCGCGAGACAAAGACTTAACTATTTTTCAATATTGATTTTATAATATTTTTTGATATTTTTAATTTTTGAATATTTTTTAAATTCGCGAAGTTCTGAACCCGCAAAAGTGGAACCGCGAACTAGCGAGGGTCCACTGTATACTATTAAAACTCTAATCGTCGCGTTTGGACAGGTTCTACATCCGGTTATGAATTTACGGACATGCGCGTGACTAGATCAAGTAGGCGCTATATTTTCAGAAGAAAAATATGAAATTGAACTGTGAACACTGATAGTCTTAAATATTCACCCATCTAACTACTGGCCAGGTGTAATGTTGCTTAACTTCAGTGATCTGATAAAAACCAGTGTCTCCAATGCAACTTGACTGTATAAATCATTTCAGCATTTTAGAAGTGGTGATTCTTTCTTAAAAAATTTTTTTTCTTTTTTTTTTATACACTGAGAAGATATGGAGAACCGTTTTTGAATTAAAAATAAACAAGTAAATAAAAAACGGAGAAGCATTTTTGAAAATTAAGAAAAAATAATTCATTTTCAAACATGAAGTGTTTAAAAAAAAAAAAAAATTGACAAGTCCCTGGCGCCAAGCAATACTTCTCGTATATTACACACACACACACACACAAATATATACACACGCACAAATACACACATATATACACGCACAAATACACACATATGTACACGCACAAATACACACACACATGTACACGCACAAATACACACATATACACGCACAAATACACACACATATACACGCACAAATACACACACGCACAAATACACACACACACGCACAAATACACACACACACACACATATACGCACAAATACACACACACACACACACATGTATTTTAAATGATATTCTGTGCCAGTATACTAAACTTAACTTTCACACTTTTTTTCAGGATTTTACTTCCTATTATTTTCTTGGTTTCCAAACTTTGGACTCAAAAATAAAATCCATTTTTTTTGGCAACAAAGACAAAAAAAGAATTAAAATCAAAAAGGAAGATCCTGAAAAAGAAAAAAAAATTCTTTTTAAAGAAATTCCCTAAATTTAAATCTTCACCTGTCTTTTTGGGTTGAGTATATTTCAAAGCGTCTGTTGGGGGGAGTGTAGAGGAATCTTTGGAATCATCTGTATCATTGTCAAGTTCCAACAGATTTGTCTTGCTTAATGAACGCAGGTTATTTGATGAAGAGAAATGACTTTCTCCGCCTTGTTGTCGACTTTTTCTTGAACTGCACGACCGCACAGAAAAGTTGTCGGAATGAACTGACCCCGTGTCATTAAGGAAATTTGAAGAACTAAAGAGACTGTCACGGCCAGGGAATGTTCCTAGAGAAAGAAAGGGAAAAATTCAAATAAAATTAGGCATTTAAATAGACTAAAGTAAAACTTCAAGTAAACTTTAAGAGTTATATTAATAAAGAAAAATATATTTAGAAAAAAATGTTGAAGACAAGTGAAGCATGCATGATCCCCCATGAGTGCAAAAAACAACACACACTGTCAATAACTGCAACAAAGATGAAACTTTCAGGTCATGAATGCATAAATTCAGTCATCATGACAATACAATTTACAATCCCCTCTGATCCATTCAGGCATAATTTTGAAGAAAAAAAGGGGGGGGCTGCTATGCTTTTGAAATGATACTCATAGATAGCAATGTAAATTAAGGGATAAAATCTATTTTTTCCCTAATTTTAGAACATGAGGAATTGACATACTGTTTGATGAGAGATGATCAGTTTCTGGGTTGAAAACAGAAAGCCTGGCTGGAGCAATTTCCCCTCGAGATAAACTGGGAGAAGGAGAACTGTGGGTGGATTTCGAAGACAAATTGGCATCTGAAAAAACAGAAAAACATTATTTCATATTAACCCTTTAAACCCTTAAGAACCGATATATCGGCCCTGGCGACTTAAGGCGAAAGAACACACACACACACAACGATATTTCAACCTCTTTCTTTGGACCCTGACTTAGTAATATTACCAAGTAGTCACTCAGAGATGTTCTATAAAAACATATTAGGCTCGAAATGTTAGTGTCTATATTTGCCTTTCGTTACTAAGGCCGATATATTGGCCCCTTAGGGTTGAAAGGGTTTAATTCAGATTTTAACTTTTCTATTTATTTAAAAAATATATATATATGCTTATAAATGAAGCTTATATATTGTGTTCTAATCACTTTTACCAAAATATTCTTTTATTAAGAACAGGTTTTTCAGAGATTAAATAAATTAAAATAAAAATTTAACAAGAGTATTAATTTTAATGTGTACTTTTTTCCTCACCTTGGTAGTTTTTGCTGTTTTTGTTTTTTAAATCCCCTGAAGACATACAGACAGACAGATATAAAGTTGGCAGGAACATAGTGAAGGAAAAAAATATAGCAAGACTAGGACAAAAGTCCACAATAAAAATAAAATAAAAAAGCCTCATCTCAAGGAACTAATAATATATTAGAAGATATATTTATTTGGCTGAGTACAGACCCAAGTTAGGTACAAGGCAATTTTTTTTTTTTTTTACGAGCCCATTATATCCCTAAGCTTTTGTAATCAGCATTGCCATTCAACCAGATGAGTTTCTCTCTTGAATTAACAAGCCCCATCTGCCTGAGCCAACTTGAGGTATATGCAATGGTTTTTTTTTATTGGGATTTGAACTCGTGTAATATTATTCCAGAGACCAAGATTTTACCAAGGCTCCACCTTTGGTGCCCAATATATCATAAGATATGAATGAAGAAAAATGCCAATATAAAGCGAAAAAAAAACAAAAAACTTAACTGACCATAGATAACCCTTAGGGTTTGATATGTAAAAAAAAAAATGTACGTCTGCGAACTTACCTGACATGGACTTGTGTGATCGAGCAATGGAAGAAGATCCCAGGGTGATTTTGTTCATTTTTAATCCCAGAATCTTATCAGCTAAAGATGGGGGAGTGGTTTTACGTGACTCTCGAAGGGAAGTAAAGCTTCCGTTCAAAGACCTCGGTCCTCGTTTGAAATCGGAACGAGTTTTGTTGTTCGTTAAGAAAAGGCTTGGAGATATTGATGACACAGGATGATTGAACAAGGATTTGGACGAGAACTGTCCGGAAGCCAAGTCTCCATTGAGGGAGGAGGCCTGGCTCAGAGATTTAAACGATGGAACACTGACATGCGGAAAGAAATGCAAGTCTGATTTTACAGAAAGAGGTGTGTAAGTGTCTCTGTGAGAGAAGGAACCGGAAGAGGTTCTGTTATGGAGAAATGGTCTACTAAAAGAGGAAGAGAATGAAGAGTCGGATTTGTTTGGTGGTGTAAATTTGGTTCTACTCGATTGGCAACTGTATAGAGAATCACTACTGTTAAAACTTTGTACAGATTCGGCTTTCTGTGAATTAATGGAAGACTGTAATGACAAAATTGAGGAATGTGAATAGGACGGTCTGAAATAAAGAAAAAAAAATTATTTGGAGATATAAACCCTGCATCAAATTATTTACGCGTTTACATTTTTTTTTTAATATTTAAGGAACAAGTGAATAAAAATCCATGAAACTTAGAGAAAGTGCTTACAATACTATTCAGTTACTCTAGTTAGAAAATAAAAGGATTTAAAGCAGTAACTGTGAAACTCATATTTATAAACACAAACACACAAAAATGAATAAAAAATCCATGAAACTTTGAGAAAGTGCGTAAAATACTATTCAGCTAAATAAAAGTATTCAAAACTGTATTAGCAAAACTATGTCAGGAGATAGGAATATCACTTGATTTCAGTAAATCAAGCTATTAATAAGTTTGACTTGTTTATGGAAATAATTTTCAAACATTAAACTAACTAAGAAAAAGGCTTAGAACACAATTTCTACATAGCAACTTTGTTCAAGACCCCACAAAGATGCATAACAGAGCTGATAAAGGTAATCTAGAGTTGTTTAATGCTGTTCTCAAATTAAACGTGAAGTTGTTAAAAACTCCGGGCAGGCAAGTCGAGAAGTCTTCGTTAATAATTTGACACGCAGTGTATAAATACACACACACACACACACAAGTATAAAAATATGAAATGCTAAGAAATTACTACCACCTGCATTAAATGTCAAGGTTCTACGGACAAATTTAATTTTAGCTGACCTTTGACTATTAAATATTTTAATTTAAGAGCCAAATAGAAAATTTACAAGCCAAACTGATGTTAATGCTATTTCACTGTTATGAACAAACCAATAATTTGAAGTGAAGTTTTGTTTAATTTTCAAATTATGATACAAACAAAATTTATAGGAGGAAATGCTACAACCCTTGATATAAGGTTGTCCCAATACTATTTATTCTTTTAAACTTCATAGGAAGTCAAAGTTTTGGGATATGTTATGTGACCAATTTTATTTTAGTTTTAAAAAGTCTTTGTTTAAAAAAAAGAAAAAAAGTAACTTTTAACCTTTTATTGTTTAAATAATTGACTTTGCTTGTTTTATTCTAAGAAAATCCAAGTTGGAAAGACTTTTTTTTCATTCACTAATGAAAGATTTGTCAGTTAAAAAAAAAAAAAAAAAGTCGCCAAAAAAATAAGCACTTTTCATTTTTAGTTGCTAACTGGAAAAATTTACTTGCAATGTAATGAATGTACAAAAGAGCTAATTTAAGAAACTACAGTATTTTTATTAAATTCATTTAACATATGAAATAAAATAAAATGAGCTGAGCCCAAATACATTGTATTTAACAGATTTTATGTTTAAAGAAAAACAACACAATATTAAATGGTAAGACATTGAATCCTACCTGGCCCATTTCTTATTTGGAAGTGGATTTCTTGAACATCCATACGAGAAAATGGTGAAGAAAATTGAAATCAGGCTGACCAAAGGACTGGCAGATTGTAATGTAGGAAGGAACATTTTAGAGACCATACCAAATGTTAAAAGTACACTGAGCAAACTTTGAAGAAACCAAATCATGCAACAAATCACATCACTCAAATACAGGCTGGAATAAAAGGGAATAAAACATTTCCACTTTTATATAAATGATTTCAATGCAAAAAAAAGATAAAAAATTATAAACAATACTAAATTTATATTTACAAAAAACATTTCTTAAAAATATTTTTTTAAAATTTTATTTTTTTTTAAAGCATTCTGTATTTAATGTTATATTGGCAATTTTAAGAATTTAAAAGAAATTTGTTTAATTTATTTAAATCTATTATTATTATAAAACTATCGTGTTTGTCCTTATGTTTGCTTGGAAAAATTCACAATTCTCTCTGTTTCTCTCTTTCACTCTCTCTTTCCCT
>JAUZSX010252834.1:0-15204 GCA_034780655.1 Idiosepius hallami
ATCATCCGCCACATCCGTCGTTGAGGTCTTGCACTATTTAACCCATAGCTGGAGGGAAGAGTGGGCTTCATACCTTTACCAAGGTTATTAGTTGACATGTTAACGTAGACGGAAGAACTTGGATTCGAACCCGAGTAGTAAAGTTATGAAGTCCAATTGTCTATCCACTGAGCCACGTGACCGCCTATATTATATTTACTTGATGAGCACCATCCCAAGTTTGGCACAAGACCATTTTTACGTGCTCAAACCCGGACTTTTAACATTCAGTGTTACCCTTCACATAGATGAGCTGCTTTGCTGAGTTAATGAGCCGCATCTGCCCGAGGCAGCTAAAGGTGAAAATGGTTTTGACTGGGATTTGAATTCGCGTATTACTAGCTCAGAGCCCGAGCTTTTACCAATGCTCCACCGTCGCTGCCCGGCCGCGTATATGCATTTAACATTCTAGTTAAATGCACATCGTTAAAAATCAAACCAATCCATAAATGAGTTCCAAGCAGTTATTATTGCTCAACATGAAACCAAAGTAGCATTGGTCTGATTACTTATTGACCACACATGCAGGGGCGTGGCAGACCTTGCAATTGCAGGCGAGATACATGTCCCCTACGGACCGACCAGAAGGCTCGTTTGCTTTGCAAATCCATTGTAATGAAAAAAAAAAAGATTTTTATTATAATTACTAGAATTCACTGCAAAATTATTATCATACTTGAATGTTGAAATATGCATTTATCAACCAGTCTATCTCTCTCTCTCTCTCTCACCCTCTCTCTCTCTCTCTCTCTATCTCTCTCTCTTTCTTTTATATATATATATAGGTAAAGGGTTACACTGAATTAAAAAATCCCAGTTATATAGAGCACGTAAAATGTCCTTGGGCCTAACTTGGTATGGTGCTCTTCCAAGTAAATATTATATATATATATATATATATATATATATTCAAGTGTGTGTGTGTGTGTGTGTGTGTGGTTTGTTGAATAAGTAATTAAAAATGTCAGAAGATAAATTAAGTATGATTTAATCTAAGTGCTACTCCATGATGAAGTACATATACATACAGTCCACAAAATGTCTTACTGACAACTTCCTCTCATTCTAGATTTGAGTGCGGCAGTGTTCGTTTTGGTAACCAGTCTTATCATTTTTGCCAATCTGTGGAACAAGGAACAATGTTATGTCATGCAATCAAACTTCAGATAACTAAAACAAGAAGCTTAAGGAATGTTAAAGGAGACCTGTGGGGATAAACAGACTAGTCCAGCAAGTTTCAATGGGTGGATTAACAGATTTTCTGAAGGAAATGAACAGGTCAATCTTGAGCATTGAACAGTTCACGCAAGGAGATAAACAATGAGGAAGTGCGAAGATCAGTGATACGAGACCGTCAGAGATTTTGGAGGATGATATCTGAAGCCGTTGGCATTAATCGGGCCGTGCTTAGGGCCCCCACAGACCCTGCGATTTCGGGGGAGCCGCAAGCTCCATGGGGGCCGCAAAGGCTCCTTGGCTTCACAGATCTCTAGTAATTAAAAATAATTACCAAATTAATTATTTGAATTAACTAGAAAATCATTATCACACTTAAAATTATACCTATCAATCCTTCTCTCCTTTTTTTGGCCTTATATATGTTTGTATATGTGTGTATGTATAGCCAGCGACGGTGGAACATTGGTAGAAGCTCGGACTCTGAGATCGTGGTACGTGAGTTCAAATCCCAGTCAAAACCTTTACATTCACCTTTAGCTGTCTCAGGCAGATGGGGCTCGTTAACTCGGGAGAGCAGCTTATCTAGGTAAAGGGAAACACCGAATGTAAAAAGCCCGGGTAAGAGTACGTAAAATGGCCTTGTGCCACACTTGGATTGGTGCTCACCAAGTAAATATAAAAAAATATAACTAATCTCTGCTCAAAGACACTTTAAGAGTTTTTTTGTTGTTTTTTCACTTTTTCCGCACAAAAAGGCCCCTAAAAATTAGCGATCGCCTTGTGCCAGATTTGGGTTTGTGCTCACCAAGTAAATATAATACATAGTCGAAGGCTCCAGTATGTTTTAGTGAAGAAGAACTTGCCTTTTTTAGGGTAAAGGGCCGCAAGGCACATTCTGAAACGGGGCCGCCAATTGGCTTAGCACGGCACTGGTGAACATAGCATTGTAAATACTTTTGAAATTAACTATTTTTTTTTTATCCAGCGTTAATCTATTTATCTGAAACCCAGATATAAGTTTGATTCTGCCCATTCAAGTATTACTGTTTAGTTAGTTCTCTTGCTTGGCGAGCGTAGAGCAGACACAAGGGGTCGGTTTCGTAACCGTTTTTATATTCGCCTGTCAGAGTGGTTAACCTCGCACAGGCTATCCAGCTGGTGCTTGACAACCTGTTAGAATAGTGGTACAGTACCTAAATATTCAAATAGATTGTAACCATTAAGACATTTTAACTTCAGTAAAACATTTTTATTCTCATAAATCTAATGTAGCTATATGCGTATATAAAGCACAAATTGAATATATATATATATATATATATATATTAGGCCTGATGAACACGCAGACGTGAAACTGACAGTCACCAAAGGCTTTTGACTCCGTGTCTAAACTTAACTAATATACATGCTCTGTAACTGATATTGAGCACTAACTAGAAATTTAAGCAACCTTACTACACAAATATATATATATATATATATATATATATATATATATATATATATCAAATTGAACTCATAACGATTGTACGTTGTCAAAACACATCTACTTAGATACTAAATTCAAAAGTCCTGGAAGTTTAAATTGTTTGTACATCTTTTACGAACACCCTCAATAAATGTTTGTGTGCGTGCACTTTCTTCTTATTGCGAAGACATATAGTCATACGTACAAATTGTAGACCAAATAAAAATATATACAAGTCAATTCACGCATGGCTTCAGTAGACGCTATCGTTCTTTGTATTTAAAATGAATGCTTCCATTTTTCTTTTTGTGACTCCCTGCGTCCTAAACTAGACTGGAATATCTAATTTAAGAAAGAGTCGTCCTCTACACTTAGTGGAAAGTGAAGATAATAAATATGTATTGCTCGCACTATTGAGTGAAAGAACGCTTTTTAAAAATTCTGGTTGTCTTTTGTGGTGTGATAGAAATATCAATTCCATATGTACCGTTGCTGAAAGTTTGACTCCATCTTGTACCAAAGCTATTTACAATATCAATAAGTACTTTGGAGAGACCGACCGACTCTTGTTGTAGTATCAAGTTTAATTTATGATTAAAATAAGCTCCGACTTAAATGGTTTGAAATCTATCACTATAAGGTTGAGCACATTTTACAAAATAGTTTGATCGAATGCATATTTAGTTCCAAGTAAAGTTGTTCTAATTTTCCAACTAAAACCAGAAATTTTATTTGCACTACCAAATAAGAATCGACTACATTGTGTGTGTTTATCGAATTCGTGTGTCTGTAAGTCATATAAAAAATATCACAGTTTACTAAATCGTAGTCTTAGTAGCTCTTTAATTTATTTTTAGTCAAATGGTTTAAAAATATAAGGAAGCATTACTTTTCGAACGGTCAACATAAATGGAGATTTGAATCATAACACTTTTTTAGTTAATACATCTATCAAAAATATCACAGTTTACTAAATCAGCGAGAAAAGATAAGTTTTCTTCTCCGTACGACTTACTATACTAACAAAATCTAATTTTTGCCAGCCAAGTCCATCAAAATATTGGTTTGAACTGTCCAATTCGGGATCAGGTAAACATAACCAGTTGATTCGATTCACCGGAAAAGTTTGATTTTACAAAAATACCAAAACAAGAAAAAAAAAAAAACAAGGACTTTTTTTGTTCACGGTGATGAGCACATTAACTCTGCCTTGTAAATAACATGAATTTGTAGTCAACTAATCTGAGGAATGTAGGGCGATTTTCGTTTTGGACAAAAGTGATCTTAATTGAAGAGTTTTTAAAAAGTAAAAACATTTTTTTATAATAAAAATAGAATTGTCCGAATTGCGAATATCAATTTCAGGTGGGAATATAGACCAAAGGAAAAAAGTTGTTAAAGTAACAGCAGTAGCGGATAAAGAGAAAATGTTATTTGATTATGTGGTCACAGTTTCACGTGGTCAAATTTCTTCAGCGAAAGTTGCCGACTTCTGTCAATGATGGCCGTTACCGTATAAAAACGGAATGAAGTAGAAATGGCGAGGAGCCTAATATTGCGACCAGCTGAGTGAAACTTGAGTAAAGATGTTTTCGTCAAAAGCACTGTCCCTTTTTTTAGGGGGTGAATTTCAGTTCTTGTAAAAAAAAAAGAATAAAATAGAATAAAAAAAAACAATAACCAACACGGAGACAGAATGGAAAACAGACAGCCCAACCCTCGAACAATGTTTATAATCCGGGTGAAGGAAAACCTTCATCAATACCTCAAAAAGACTTGATTGGTCAACGATGCATTTTATTCTGGACGACAGAAACGTTAGTATTCAAAATCTACCTCTTTACAATTCTCTTACAATGTTCGAAAACACCTTTCTTGATTCGTCTTATCAGCAATAATATGTTCGATTCCCCTAGAGGGAGTTCTACATCACAAATTTCGAAAACATCTTTCCAGATACGCTCTGTTTGCAATAATACGTCACAATCCGCAACAGAATAACTACTTTCGCAAACACTTCCCAATCGGCCTTGTGCCAAATTGTATCTCTTTTATTACAATAAATATTAACTACTTTCGCAAACACATTTCCTGATTCGTGTTTAATACGTTCTAATTTCCAAAAAAGGTTTTTGCATTTTAACTTTCGAAAACACCCTTCTTGATTCGTCCTGTCCCTAGTACTGCGTTCTAATCCCCCAAAAAAGGGTTCCGCGTTACAACTTTCAGATTTGTTCTATCCACATAAATTCGACTTACAACAGTTTACAATATCCATTTAAGATTATCGAATCGATTTTTTCTATCTTTGTTTTCTGTTTCGAAGTTGAAAGCTAACAAATAAATAAGTAAATAAATATGAAAATATAGTAATAAATAAGTAAACGTACTCTAAGATTTAAGTGTTAAGAAAAACTCTTTGTATCAAAGATAAGAAAAAAAATTTTGGATAACGATTAAGAAAAGTGCTCAATATTATAGTAGAGCTTTATAAATGTTAAACGGTATTTTCTACCCGGGTTTGACCATAAGGATCATCAGGAGAATATCTTAATATGGGTCGTATAAATAATTGAAATTTGAATGCCCCGGGTAGAGAATACTATTGAACATTCATATATGTATATAGCAGAGGAGTTGAAGATAATTTTTTTTAACAATATAGAAAAAATTCGGATAGAATCCCTACGACAGAGTGGGATAAAGAGAAAATCTGGACAATAGTCTTCATTTCTCCCGATCCCACATGCGGATTGCGCAAAATATTCCTTTGTCTCTAACTGAACATAGCAAAGTGTTTACCAGATAGCTCCTCTCGCTCTTATCGATAACTCACCTTAATTTGTCACGACAAGACAAAAGCACTTTCTCACAAAAAGGCATTTTTGTATCGTGATTCGAGTGAAAAGTAGTCTATATGTGCTGCAGCATTGCTATTACTATTGTTCTCATTTTTAGGGCTGCTTTTTAAAATCTTTAATCCTCTTTTTAGTTTATTGCTACTTCTCTCACTGTAACGCCGTCATAGAAATATAGATATGAATTCTCTATATAAAATCATGCTACACTTTTTGTTTAATTTCAGAAATATCACAGTCAATGTAAATGCATGGTGTAACGTTTTTAGGCATTAAATCAATGGAAGGTATCGTTGTATAATGACTTCAAATGGGTATAAGCAAAGAGATTGGACCGTCCCATTAATTACGAAGGATAAATTTAGCCCGATCAACCTCAGGGCAGGAAAAAAATGACTCGTCTGTTTTAGGAACAACATATTTTTCTCACTTTACTAATAGACCTAACTACTAAATTTCCTGTTGCCGCCACCACCACCACGAAAACTACAACAACAATGCCACCACTACTGTTGCTGCTAATGCTACTTAAGACTACCGTTATTAGATTGCAATACTACTGTTATTTTGGATAAATTACCATTACAATTCGTTTTAATGAAGTTCTGCTTTTACCAAATTCAATGACACAGGATTCAAGAGTTATGAGCGATTTCAAGAAGATTTGGTTAACTCTACCAAATCTGAGCTACTGATCCTTATTTGCTCCGTTGTTTGGCCTCCTAGACAAAATTGTAAAGTTAAAGGACGTTAGGCTTGCACTAAATCGAGGTTACGCAGCGATTGGTGAGGGTGGTATTTTTAGCTCCTGACAACTCGTGGTCGGTCCGATTTAGCGGTTACTCGGTGTATAGCATTTTCGGAAATTACCATTTTATCAATAATTCAGTCTGGTCGGGTTAATAGTTCCGACTTCTTTTAACGACATGGCAACAAGAGTGAAATTACAAACGAATATCACGTACAGAGGAATTTTGATTTTGTAAAGCATGGCTACTTCAAATAGAGCATAGCTCATTGGGTCTGCTTGTCAAAAGATGCAAGGCGTGCTGTTCAAACTTGTTTGGGGTTTCGAATTCCTTTAAGAACGTGGCAACAAGAATAAAATTGCAACCTTAAAATCACGTACAAAGAATTTGTATTTAGCAAAGCATAGCTACTTTAAATAGGACTCATTGGAACCCCTTGTAAAAAAATGCATTTTTTACCGTTTTAACTAGCAGAAATATAACTCTAAACGTGATGTACAGACTGGAATATATCCTAAAACAAAATAACATTATTTGTGATACACAGTAAATGCACCGGACAGGAAATATCCAGGTTAGTGTCTGGGGGCGCGGTTAAACCTTTGGGAAAATGTGTCCTTTGTCTTTGGTTAGATGGGTGTCTATATATCCGGCTGAGGACCACATGTTAAGTTCAAATTCCACTAGACACAGAGTGAATGGTGTGTTAAATGGTTGAGTCAGCTAAGCTTGTAGGAGTTTAGTATGCCAACAATGTTACAGTTTTTTTTTACAATGTAACCAATGTCTGTCTCCCTATTTTTATATATATCTATTCATCTATTTATAAAATATATATTTACACACAAAAAAATACACAAACATGCAAATACACACAAATACACACATATATACACACACAAATACACATACATACATATATACACGAAAAATACATACAAACATTTATACACACAAAATTGTGTGTCAGTGTGTGTGTGTGTGTGTGTGTGTGTGTGTGTGTGTGTGTGTGAAAGTGAGAAAGAGAGAGAGAGAGAGAGAGAGAGAGCGAGAGTAAGGAAGTAAGCAAAGATAAAACACTCGTTGCTCAACGGTATGGAGAACCTTTCCACGCGGGAATATCCTAAGAGATCTCAATATAAGATAAAAGGCATATATGAATAGTTTTAAATCAAACTAATTTGTGGATAATCCACGAAAGATCCATATATAGATCCAGATGAAAATCTTAATGTAAAAAAAAAATTCTATTCCTTCACAGTAAAGAGATAAAATCCTATGAGACAATTTCAGAAATAACTTACAGGAATATGGATAAAATACATCAATTGAATCTTAATATCATTTTATACTTAAGAAATGTAAATTCGAAAATTTATAAGATTAATTTGATTTCAATGTTTTCCTCAGCTTAAATATTGAAAAATAGGAAGGAATTGGGTAATTATCATTACCGTCTTCTCGGATCCCTGCTAAATTTCGTAATTCTTAACTAAGCTTAAGTGGGATTTAAAAAGTCAAGCACAAAATCGAGTTTGGCACTAAGCCAGATTAACAAGATCAGTTTCAAATTACCAACCACTTTGGCTTGCAAATATTGCAAGCCTTTCGTTATTTGGCACCATTTTGTATCTTCCTGGGGATTTTAGGTTGGCAATAACGCCACTGAGCCAGAGTGGTATTGATATCACGTCAATGTCGCTAAAGCCTCCTGTGGGTTTCATTCTTTTCTTCCCACAGCCATGATGAGTCGACGTGCTTGTGTGAGCATCGTTTGGGAGCCATCTTGCTAGTTTATTTACAATGTATTAATCAGTTATTAAACCAATTAAGTTTTCTAGGGCCATGCTTAGGGCCTCACAGACCCAATCGTGGAGAAGTTCAAGCTCCCTAAGAGCCGCCAAGTTCCTTGGTTCACAGTTTTTTTGTAATCCTAAAAATTACCAAAAATTTTTTATTGGGATTAACTAGAAAATAATTATGTTGAAATATACATCTATCAATTCATTTCTCCCCGTCTGTCTCACTCTGTATTTCTCTATCTATATAAACATTTGTATATGTATGTATACATAGTCTTTGATCGAAGCCTTTAGTATGTTGAGGGGGTGACAGTTGTCTTTTTCAGTGTAAAGGCTCTGCAAAGCGCATCCAGCGTCGAGGCCGCTGTGTGGCTAATCACGGCACTGTAGTTTAGTTTAAAATATGACTAAGTTGTTCTTTACCATCTAATTACTATGCCCCCCCTAACAAGCGTTAAAAATGGCACAGATGAAGTGAATACCCTTCTACAAGATTACCACGATGAAGCAGCTTTTACAACAATTCACTATCTAATGTATATTATATTTACTTGATCAAGCACCAAGCCAAGTTAGACACAAGGCCATTTTTACGTACTCTGTATATCTGGGCTTTTTTATCCGGTGTTGCCCTTCACCTAGATGAATTGTTCTCCAGAGTTAACGAGCCCCATCTTCCCGAAGCAGCCAGAGATAAATGCAATCGTTTTAACTGGGATTTGAACTTGCATAATATGAATCGAAAGTTCAAGCTTTTACCAATGCTCCACCCTCGCTGTCCTAATCTAATATATATTTCGATAATTCCACCCTTTAAAAATTGGAGAGAGAGGGGGGAGAAAGACAGGGAGATAGGGGGGAGAAAGACAGAGAGAGAGGGGGAGAAAGACAGAGAGAGAGGGGGAGAAAGACAGAGAGAGAGGAGGAGAAAGACAGAGAGAGAGGAGGAGAAAGACAGAGAGAGAGGAGGAGAAAGACAGAGAGAGAAGGGGGAGAAAGACAGAGAGAGAAGGGAGAGAAAAACAGGGAGAGAGGGGGGAGAAAGACAGAGAGAGAAGGGGGAGAAAGACAGAGAGAGAGAGGGGGGAGAAAGACAGAGAGAGAAGGGGGAGAAAGACAGAGAGGGGGGAAGAAGATTCATACAGACATAAAGATAGACATAGAAAGATAGAGAGAAAAGAGAGATAGACACAATAAATGAACAGACATTAATGAGTGTTTTTTTTTTAAACTAACCCAGCTGATAGTCATAAACATTTTGGTCAGTTCCCTTCATCCCCTGCACAAGTTGTTCACTATTCAGCAAACGTTTGGGATTGCATCTAAATTTTCCTTTCAATATGGCCATCAATATAACGTGTCATGATTTGCGGTTAGGGATTTGAGCAATTCCCAACACATTATTTAAAGAGCTAAAAATATCCATCAGGTTTGAGTGAATGATTTGTTGGAATTTTAGTTTTGGCTGCTTTTTATTTTCATTTTTAGTGTATATCATACTTTTTCGGTCATTTATAACTGATTATATATACATAAATTTCTAGTCCTCCAGGGGGAGGGAGAGAGATACCACAACGAAAACAAACACAAAAAATATAAAACTAACGCCTTTTACTTCCATCCCCAAACTATATAAATCGAATGTAAACAAACTGACTTCCTTTCGGCATGATGACCATCCAGGCGAAATTTGACAGTCGCCGAAGACTGTTGACTTCGTGTCTACACCTAACTAATATATGCTTATAAATTTAGGTCGTTGTGTTTATAAGAAACCCTACAGCTTTTGAAAATAAAACCAAAAAAATTTTTAAAAAAAGTTATGTTTATAAGTACTGCGCTTCAGAGAAAAGAACTAGCTAAAGATAATTATTAAAATAATTCAGACCACTAAAATTTGCATATGTACGGTATTGCCTTTTTATATAAAAGGTTTCTTTGACTACCTTAAAGAAAGCTATAAAAATGAATTTATTATATGAAACTATTAAAAATCTATTTAGTAAAATAAAGCATTAGAAATGAATTAGTATAAAAAATAAATCACCAGCTCCTTAAACAGAAAAAAAATTTGAGTTTGACTGGCTCCTTTCTGATCTTCAGGAAGATACAGCAATATCAGACATCAGAAATCGCCATTGGATGATAATGATGATTGAATGATAGACATTTTTAACTAGGTTAATTAATAGGAAATTGGTTTTTGGGATTTGGTTTCGGAGAACAAAAGCATAGGAAGTAAACAGAGTATTTAGCATTTTTGTTTGTAATGATTGAAATTAATTTTATCTTGCGTAATCACAGAAATTTGAATTGTTAGTGTTTCTGTACGGCAAGAATTGACGTCATTAAAATTATTGAAATCGTATAATGAAATTATATAGAGTTTTTATAGGAATTCTGAAACAGCTTAAAGATTATAAAATGTGAGGATTTCGTTGGTAATAGAGGCATAGCAACAACAGTATAGTCAGGTCATGTTGGAGACACCGGTTCGCGTCAAGTCACCAAAGTTAAGCAACGTAGAGCCGGTTCAGTTGTAAGATACGTGACTACTTAGAAATATATTGTACTGTACCAGACTGGTCGGAAGCTCGTGGCATGATCAGTCGAATTCATAAATTCGAATTGAAAAACCCTTCTCACCCAACCTCTCTCACAACAGCCGTCCATGTAAACTAAAAAAAAATGTCCTCAATTAGATTTACCCCTTAGGGTGAGGACAAGAAGTCACAGAATTTCCTGGAATTGAGAAAACTCTATAATAACAGGAAGACTGATCTAAGCCCGAACGGTTGAGGAGAGATTTTCTTGTTCAACAGCAACAACAAGTACTCTCAAGTTACGATGGAAACACCGGTTTCCGTTAAGTAACGTAGAGCCTGATCAGTACTAAGATGAGTAACCACTTTACAGATATCAGGAAGTGTAGCAGGCTGGTCGAGTGTGGCATGATCAGTCGATGGCATTAAGCATTCAAACTGAGGGACCTTACTTTTTCTCCTCTTCCTCCCCCACAGCAACCGACCATGCTAAAGAAATGTTCTCGATATGAGTTATCCTCTAGGGTGAGGCCTGGGAGTCTCAGGATATTTTAATAGGAAGACTGGTCCAAGTGCGAACGGGTGAGTAGAAGAGGTATTTTGGTTCAACAACAACGACAATGCGACATCGAACTAAGAGCAGAGCGTAGAGAAAGAATGAATGAATGAATGAATCTACACATGCTAATGTAAAAACAATCAATTAGATTTGTTTAAAAAAAAGAAAAAAAGTTTTTTTTTTCAATCTTGAATCTATGACAATTCTCCGAGCAAAATTGGAATTATTTTTTGTTCCCTAATTACATTATTTAAAAAATAAAATATGCAACGAAACACGAAACATTAAAGATTGCTTCAAACTAAAAATATTGTGAAAGTCTGTGGAAAGACCGTTGTTATAGAACATTGCAAAGTACTTATCGCTTCATTGTATGAATAGAATAATATTGGCTTGGAAAAGTCAAGGAGTATAATTAAGATATTGTGGTTATCAATGATAGACCGAATACAATGTGGTTTCTCTAGAGTTTGGGTTGACATGTTAGTATGATCTTTGTGTGTGTGATATTACATGGACTTGGTGACTGGCGTTTGGGTGAAGGTGGGTTAGTTGAACCAGTTATCATTCAATTGAACAGAAGTTTGATTAGAAGTGGACTGATACTTGAAGGTCACAGAGTGCAACCGCCTGAATGTCTCCTTCAAGGTCGGTTGACATTATTAGGTGCGTGTTTTCGCGTTCAGGTCAAGAGTAGATGAAGTGACGGCCAGGTAAGAGATGAGACAGTGACATGAGGGACATACGAGATTGGTAGGAACAGCGCTAGAGAGTAGAGTGAGATTAGCCTAAGTCTGATTCAAAGGGACTTCGTGTTGTATCCTCAAACACAAGTTCGAAGATTGCTATATTGCAGGAGTGTGAAACATTTTTTCATTAAAGGGACATTTTCAATCAGTTGAACAATCAGCGAGAACAGGGCTGTGGTTAGGGCCCCTGCAGACCCCAAAATTGCGGGGGTTGCAAGCTCACTAGGGGCCGCAAGCTTCCTTAACTTCACAGATCTTTTGTAATGCCAACAATTACCAAAATAATTAATTTGGATTAACTAGAAAATCATTACCACATTTATATGTTGAAATATACATCTATCAATGCATCTCTCTGTCTCTCTCTCTATATATATATATTTGTATATGTATGTATATTTACTTTGATCAAAGCCTACAGTATATTTTGGATGTGCTTTGTTTTTATAGTAAAGGGATCGCAAGGCGCATTCTGGGTTGAAGCCGCATTGTGGCTAAGCACGGCACTGAGCAAGGGCCAGTCACTATTAAAAATGTATAAAATCATAAGATTTTCACTGAACTAATAATTCGTGTTTAATAATTAATGAGATGTTTGATACTGTTTGTGTTTGCATATTTTATCAATCCTGCCTCTCCTGCGCTAGAAACTCGAACTCGACTAGTTAGATGCTTATTTATGAGATCTTTTGCGCAGTTTTGTTAAGTTCATGGTAAAAAGATAATGGTCCTGGCATTACTGAGGGCCACAACAACTGTCCTTCGGGGCCGTAGTGTGGCCTGCGGGCCGTGGGTTGCACATGTTTGTTATAATGCGGTTTTGTCAGAAACCAATAAAGTGTCTTTTAATAAGACAATTTTCAGTTTGTCATTTTTTCTCGTGGACGATTGTGGATACGTTTACCAACACATATTATTATTATTATTATTATTATCTACTTTATTGATTTCTAATTGCATTTATAGGTCTTCAAGGTGTTAGATTGATTAGCAGCACACCAGAGAAAGTAGTAACAGCAAGCCAACTGTTTGATAGAATCAGTGGTACATAGCTTAAGTAACTTCCTTTTGGAAACAAAATAATCACCTAAGTTTTCAAACGAATTTCACAGCGAAAAATCGATAGCAATTGTGAAGTTTTTCAATCCGTCTTTTCGGTTGGAATTAGTGCCAACACTAAAAATAAAGTCAGACTGAAATAAAGATCAGAAATGAAAACAAATTGGTTTGGGTAACAGCAAGAGTGAGAAAGAGAAAAACAGAAGCAGAGAGAGGGGGGAAGAGAGAGAGAGAGAGAGAGAGAGGGAGTATAGTGTGGATTGAGTAATTCGATGAGAGATGATATTCCTAACCGTTATACCTTTGGCTCCATTGTAACTTCTAATTTGCTTTTTGTAGACTGAATAGCCCTTTCATAATGGATATCAGATTTTTTTGCCAAAGGGTATAAACGCAGAAATAGCAAAAGAGGAAAAGGAAAACCAAACAGACAAAACATTGTAATTAAATCCACAGACTTTTTTGAAAAAAATACATTTCAAAAATGTTGTGATCAAAATACATATTTTTTTTTAACTTTTTTTTTACAATACAAAATAAAGTTACTGGGAATTGCAGAGGATAATTGATCCATTATTGAATATAAAAATAGTGATGCCTATAGTCATAAAATGATGTCGTACAAGGACACAAACAAACAAAGATGAATGTAATGATATAAGGAGTGGAGAGGATGAATTGGTGATGTTGGTCGGTTTTGTATACGTTTGGGAATGGTCGGGTTGACACCGAACGTGACGTCACCGACACTATTAAGAGAAAATGCCACGTTAAATATTGGGAGTCAACGAAGGAACTGAATAATAAAAAGTCGACTTAAAATTCCAGGCCAGTAAGAAAAATGATAAAAAAAATCCCATTAAAATTTTTTGTTAAAAAACAAATTGTTTATAAAAAAATTTTGTAAATTAAAGTTTGTAAATTGTTGAAGAATTTTGCGCAAGTCCAAAAAGCCATTGTTTTTTTTATATATATATATATGTAAATAGAATGTTTGTTTTTGACGCAGTTTTTTTTACATTTTCTTTAAAAATCTATCAAAAATCGATTTATTTTTCAAATTTCATGATTGTGTTAATGATGTTTTTAAAATATTTTTGTTGATTTTATTCTGCATATATTTTTTGTTGTTTTTTATTCACTCCACCCATGGGGTAAAATTGAAAATATTTACTACAATGGGTATAAAATATTCCAGATTTTAAGAACATACTATGAACAATATTATTTCGTTTGATTTTTTCACGAAGATGTGGCGAATTTTTTAAGGGAGGAGAGAAGTTTATTTCAAGAATACATCTAGACGATGCGGCTGGGACACATCTTCAGTGATGTTAACCCTGGATCATCGACAGTTTCGGTCTTTTCCAAACATCAGACTGCCTCACCAGATTAACTGGCCAAGGTTGATCAGACCTTGGCCCCTGGCCCCGCCTATGTTTGCTATAAAAAAATGCTTGGTTGTTGAAAATGTGAGACGGAGGAAAACACGCAAACACCTAAAGACAGGAATTTTAGAATTAGACTTAAATAGAAAAAACTAAATTTTATTATCAGTGATTGGGCAATGCCAATAACCAACTGGATGGGGGTATCAGCTACGACTATGTCTATATAACAATTAAAACGCAAAGCAAATTAAAATAAATAAATAAATAAAATACGTAAATCTACACTAAAATAGGGCTTAGCAAAACTACGTATCCGATGGGATTATATGCAAAAAAAACAACAAAAAAACTAGCATCAATCAATTACTCTTATGTATTAATTAATGTATTACTTTTTGTTTTATCATTATTTCAAATGTAATAAATGCGAAATGGTTTCTACTGAGATTTAAAAAAATCTCACTTCATGTTTTAATGTCAAACTTAATTGAAATAATATTTCATTTATTTTAATAGAGAATGTTTTTTTCCTCAATGTAAAATAGTAATAAGACAAACCAAAACCAAACAAAAAAAAATCTAGTTCTTGTTATCCTTTATTGATTGCTGATAGGAACGTAGAGCGAAATATATTTTTCTACCTTGTCTCGAAGTATGGAATGTAATGAAAAAAAAAGGGGGGGAAATGAAAAGAAGAAAATGAAGATAACTATAATCTGTAAGGCAGCGAGGTTGGATCATTGGTAAAAGCTCGGGATCTGGAATCGTAGTACGCGAGTTCAAATCCCAGTCAAAACCATTGCATTCA
>JAUZSX010253054.1:0-15199 GCA_034780655.1 Idiosepius hallami
AAGAAACAAGACGACAGTATTAAGGGTTAACAAATATATTAACAAAAGATACATAAGTAGTGAGTTGTATACAGTGTGGTTATTAAATATAAGAAACAAGACGACAGTATTAAGAGTTAACAAATATATTAACAAAAGATACATAAGTAGTGTGTTGTATACAGTGTGGTTATTAAATATAAGAAACAAGACGACAGTATTAAGGGTTAACAAATATATTTACAAAAGATACATAAATAGTGGCATATGGCCTGGCAGCATAGCGGCTCTTGGCAGCTATGCTGAAATCTTCTCTCTGGTTGACGAGAAAGATCACATTTATTGTGATTGGAAGAGTTCATTCTGGGGTGTGTTTCACCCATAACATACATACATACACACACGCACATATATATATATATATTCATATATATATATATATATTCATATATATATATATATTCATATATATATATGTATATATATAAATATATATATATATGTATATATATATATAATGACTTAATATATTTTATTTTTGTCAAATTGATTTTCTTTTAATAGAGTTTGTATTTATTGATTCTTTGGTTCTTTTTATGAAGAAAAGTAATTTCTAAAAGCATTAAAAAGTTATTTTAAATATTATGGATGTTAAGAAGATTTATAAAAAGAAGATTGATGGGAAAACTTGTTGAAAAAGATTAATACAAATTGCACAAGGGGAAGGTAAAGACTAAATGGGAAATAATTGTCGAGACACGTTCGCCATGATGTGTCTAATATGCTGCACACTGGCTAAAGAAGGCTTCAGAGGAAAGAGGACAAAACTGCAATTAGGAAGGTGTGTGTGTGTGTATGTGTGTGTTAAATTAGAAAAAAAAAATTTGCTTCAGGCCAGTTAACCAAAACCAGGATCCATCTTGACAATTTTTCTGTGGACCGATAAAAAAAAATCAATTTTTTTTTCTTATTTACTGTTGTACTTGTGAGTTCGAATCTCATCCTAGTGTCCACTTGTTGTGGTTGCCACTTTTTGTAATCGAGTGCGGTGTTCTATACAGTGTGGATATAAGAAACAAGACGACAGTATTAAGGGTTAACAAATATATTAACAAAAGATACATAAATAGTGGCATACAGCCTGGCAGCATAGCGGCTTCTGGCAGCTATGCTGAAATCCTCTTTCTCTCTCTGGTTGACGAGAGAGATTATATATATTGTGACTGGAATAGTTCATCTTGAGGTGTGTTTCCCCAACAACAATAAACTGTGAGGTGGAGCATTGGTAAAACCTCTGACTATAGAATCGTTCATATTCCAGTCTAAACCATTGCATCTACCTTTAGCTGCCTCGGGCAGATAGGGTTTGTTATCTCAGGAGAGTACCTCATCTAGGTGAAGGGCAACACTGGTTACAAAAGCCCAGGAAAACACCACTGCTTTATGTGTCTTCTTACGACAAAAAGGTCAAGAGATGAGAACTCTGACTCTAAATTCTACTGCTCCCTTGCTGCAGTCTTCCTTAAGAAAAGGCTTGCCTGCGCAGAGTCAAGGCTGTACTGAATTCTCTCGTAAGGTCTTGGCAGAGTCAACTCTACACTTGTCGAGCAAGAGAACTAAAGAAAAAAATAAGAAATGTAAACTTTGCCTAGAGATCATACGTAAAAGAAGCATTGTCAAATCATTATGTGAAATTCATAGAAATATCTTATCCAATGAAAAAATTTGTACCATTATGTATAGGGAAAAGTCCATTTGGCCTATTAGGTAGGCATTCGGACTTTGATAGTGCTTGAGTTCGAACCCTAGTTGTTCTATTTGCTTTCATAATTGGACTAATACCCTTGGAAAAAGTATGAATCCCCACAATTCCTCCAGCTAAGTGTTAATTAGTGCACATCGTGTTTCTGAAAAAAAAAACTTAAAAAAAAAAAACTTAAAAAAAAAAACTTAAGAGTGGAAAACTTAATCTGGAAGAGTGGTGACGTGTGTGGGCGTACGCGCACACACACACACACACACACACACACACACACACACACTCTCTCTCTCTCTTTAACTCTGCCTTTTATTCATTTGATTACGTCTCTTTCAACTCTCTCTTGCCCCTTTCTCTCTCTCTCTCTTTTCCTCCATCACTCTCTCACTTACACACTCAAACACTCCCCCTCTCTTTAACTTTGCCTTTTATTCATTTGATTACATTCCTTTCTTAACAACTCTCTCTCTTTCTACTTTCTCCCTCACTCACACACACCCTCTCACTTATCAGTTTTTATACCGACACTCTTTTGAACCTATTGTTTAACCAGCTGGATATACGAGAGAGGAGGATATTAATGGCAATGGACGAGTTTAGTCAAGCAAATGGCCTTCTTCTTCTTCCAGAGTAAACATTCAAATGTCATCCACCAATATTAGCAGCCAGTCCTGCGTTGTGCAAAACTATCCCCGCTTTATCAATACTGCAACAAATGGTGCAACGCTCTATACATCAAACATACGTAGATTATTTTGTAATGAAAAAGGATGACATTTACCAAGTAAATACGAAATTGTCCTCCAATCAAATTAGTGTCCATCTCAGGCAACAGCTGTCGGTCATTGATGCTTGGTTTCACCATCAGCGCTACTAATCAATAAAACTTGCGTTTTTGAAAATAAACTTTGAGAAAATATTGCATCTACAAGAAACAAAACATTTTTAAGTCATTAAGTCTTTTGAGTGTCATGATTTCACATAGTTAAAAAATATATAATATATATATATTAAATATCTTTTAAATAATATATATATATATATATATATACATAAATATATAATTCTATTTACATGGTGAGCAACAACTCAAGCTTATCACGAGTCCATTTTTACGTGCTATAACCTGATCTTTTTAATTCGGCATTACCCTTCACCTAGATGAGATGCTCTCCTGAGTTAACGTGCCCCATCTGCACGAGGCAGCTAAAGGTGAATACAATGGTTTTCACTGGGAGTTACATTCGCGTACTACGATTCCAGTGATTGGGCTTTATATGCTCCAACTTCGCTGCCCAATATATATATATATATATATATATATATATGAGAAGGAAAACTCCGAAGTAAAATCCCCAAGTCTGTGCATGTAGCCTGTGGCAATCAATGGAACTGACTGTGTGTTATAAGTAATTCCAATAAGTGCGGATAATGCTGCATAACCCTTCACCACTATAAACATAAATCCCTGTGTGGTAGTCTGAGGGCTATACGTGGTTTGATAACCCTCATACGTCGAAATCGACAGGAGAGACTATAAAAATAATATATATATATAAATTGAACTTTGTCTCAGTGTGTGCTCTCATTCCCAAGGAAATCTAAAACGGATAAACGGAATTTCTTTAAAATTTACACGGATGTAGAATATGCTGAATGCACAGATCTTGAATATGGTGGACATGTCGTTATTCTAAAGCGTTTCTTTAATAACTTTATCATTTATCTATTATTAATAAAGTAACTTCAAGCCAAGACGAATAATTCTAATAACCAGAAACAATTGACATCGTTTTACAAACACAATACATTATTTTATTATTTATAAGTATTACGCGAGTTCAAATCTGATTCAAAAGCATTGTCTTTACATTAAGTTGTATCGGACCAATGGGGCTCGTTAACTCAGGAGAGCAACTCATTAGGTGATGGGTAACACTGATTACAAAAGCCCAGGGATATAATCGGCACGTAAAAATGGCCCTGTGGTTGTGCTCACAAAGTGAATATAATGTCCAAAACCGTTAGATTTAAATAATTAATTTGGCATTAAATGAACCACTGTGGTTGACGTGCCATAAAAGCCTAATTACCCCAGCCATAGATTAAATCAATCTTCTCGCAAGTCTTTTTTAGTGAAAGAGAATATTTGCTTTCATGTCAAGAATAAAACGGTACAATTTTAAGGCTTCCAATTGGAAGTGTTTTCACAACTTAATTATTTATCTGTAAAATTATTACTTCAGGCTTTATGATATGATAAGGTGCCAATTGTTTATGAATAATAAATACAAAGTGATTTTGGCAATAAATAATCTTTGCAGATTTGTAAGGTGAATAAAAAGCAAAACCAATTCATTTATTGTAGGTATTCTTGCCTACCTATTCATTTTCCAATCGTTAAACTTAACTGTCTATTTGTCAAGTTTTATTTTCCTTTCTCTCAATAGCTAAAAATGTTTAGTTTTCTCTTTTCATTTCTATCGAGCTTTCTCTCTATTCTAGTCTTTTTATCTGTCTTTTAATTTTTCAAATCTTCTTTTCGCTGTTCTTTCCAACATTTTTTAAAATCTCTTCAATCTTTGCAATATCTCCACGAAACAAAAACCTCAAATACTTGCTGCGATCAATGGCTGATCGTCGTTTTAAGTCGATGCAAAAAAAAAGACACGATATTGTTGTCAACCCCTATGACCTTTTCTATTATTTTAGTGGGATGACAAAACGAGTCTCCTTTCCTTAGAATCAAGTATTCTAATCCTGTTGGCAGGTTGAGCAAGGGCGAATTAATGTTCCCATGCAGTTCCCACTGAATTGGGCTTCTAATTGAGTGGAGAGCAAGAAAAGGTGCAAAAACACAAAATGGTCTTTAACCCTTTTGACACTAATAGGCCGATATATCGGCCCTAACAACAGAAGGCAAAAAAAGACACACCAATATGTTAGCTTTATTATGTTCCTCTAATATAACGGCTCCGAGTAAATACTTGGTGATTTTGATAAGTCGGGGTTCAAAGAATTTTAAAAAAAAGTAAAGAATGGATAAGTTAAGTGTCACAATGAGAAAGATGAAAAGCCAATTAATTCCACGTCATTCACCGTGATGAAATCAATAGAAAAAACCCACTTAGTGAACCAGAATCACTTTCTTTTAAACCGAAAATTCAAATTATTCTAATGTGTCGAAGCAAAAAATAGTAAATAAAAAAAACTTGATAATGAAATATTATTAATAACGATTTGCAATAAAATCCAATCCGGCTAAATACTTAAATCAAAACGCTTTGGCAACATAAAATAGTTTAAAATTATCCATGCAAATCTTTGAACACGTTTAAGAGGAGCAGCCGTCAACATGAATCTTCCTGTTTGTATTAAAAATAAAATAAAAACCTTCTTACAGCCAGAAATGTTAGGAAAATACGATGAATCCAAATAAAAATTATGTAGAAATATTGGAAAACAGAGACATCTATACATATTACCTATTAAATCCTAAAGGACCGATGTAACGATCTAAGCCAAAAGACACACCGATATTTTTGGCCTAATATGGTTCTTTAATAGTACGGCTCTGGTTGACTAGTTGCTAATTTTGTTAAGTCAAGATTAAAAGAGTTAAGACACACATCTAGGAGAAGGAAAATTCTGAAATAAAAACCTGATCGCTGTTGTTCAGTAAGCCTGTGGTAAACCCTTGCAAAGACTGATATCAGCAATTCCATGGAATGTAGATGGTGCTACTAAAGCATCCACCACTATAAACAAATATTCATGTGTTAGTCTACAGCCGTACTTTGTTTTATAACATTCATTCGTGGAAATCGATGGAGAGTCCATCATATATACTGATTTTTTTCCACAACTAAAATGCCCAAAGAAATCAACCAAATAGCCAAAGTAAACGTAAAACTTTTATTCCAAACACATAGCAATGCTGTAAATGTCAGGGATCCAGGCACTAGCAGGACCGTTGGACGCGATCACCTGTCTGCTAGAGATATGGAAAATATGACGGGCACAACAGCTATCTTTTTATCTGTTTCTTTATATAAACATTTTTATATTCTTTATAATTTATTGGTTTTACTCGCTGTGAAGAATGTTGCAAGGCTGATGGAGGCCATTTTGCGCGAGTAAGGAATTAAATAGTTTCTATCTGAGATTATTTTAGCAATCTTGAAATCAAAAAATAAACCTACTTTTGAGTTTTTTTTTTACTTTTTATAACTGTATACCTACTTATGGTCCATCTTGTATAAAAGACGAAATGCTAACCGCGGTCACCCTTCTCTTTCTTACCCAACCGTGATGTTTATTTCTCCATATATATCTTGTTTTGTTTCTTTTACACATACACATCACAGAGGATCACGCATCCCTCTTCTTTCCCTGGTAGAATCCAGTATTCTTCAATAGTATTAACCGTTTGTAAAAGAGAGAAAAACCTTAGCCTGTGGGGAATGTACGCTAGAACAGCAACATTGTAACGATTGAGAAAAATAAAGATGGGGCTTCATTGGAATACAGCTCTCGTTCTTTGTCTCTGGCCTGCTTTTAAATAAATCAGTCATCCAAGATTCCGTTTCTGACTGCAACATAAACACACAGTCGTTCAGACAAGTCAAGTACAGAACTGATAACCTTCTTTCTCCGATCAAAGGATATTTTGCTTATGCATTCAACTGACACGAATTCCTCGTCTACAAATGCCATTCAGTGCGACTCTATTATTCAAGCTAGGATCTTTTTCTATATTTTCTATCATTCATATTTTCTACTCGTATACATAACAACTTTATATTGAAACATTTTACAAAGGATAGCTCAGCCTCATACACAAAGCAACGCACACACACACCTACATAGTTATCTATCTAAACAAATATTCAAATATATATTATATTTACTTGGTGAGCAGCACCAACCAAGTTTGGCTCAAGGCCATTTTAAGGTCAGTGCATTGGTTTTGATTGGGAGTTGAACTTTCATAGTACGATTCCAGAGCCCGAGCTTTGACTCCATGTATGTATGTATGTATATAGGGAGAATGGATGACAGTCGGACTTCGGAATCGTAATACACAAATTTGAATCTTAGTGTTTTTTTGTTTTTTTTCTTTCTTGCTTGTACCTGTGCCTTTGGGAAAGGTATGAAAACCCACACACCCCTCTGCTATTGAATAAATAACTCTTTTGTTGAAAAAAAAAACAAATTTTATGAACTGAAAAAAATCGTTTATCAAAAATTATTGTTAACGGCATTAAATGACCTAAATAATTTAGCATGCTGTAAAACACAAACATAAATGTGTTTATCTATAATTGAAATTGTGTGGGTGATATGGAATGGCATCTGTCAATTTTCGGATAACAAACTTGAAATTTCGTATTCAGGCTTGGGGAACACTTTCGAATTGATTTCAAGCCTAAAATACTTGCTATGGGGTCAAAATTTGGAAGTTTCTAAAAAATACGTGTCAAAATAAACACAAAAGTGAGCATAAAAGCATTCACACCTCAGCGATTCACGTTTTGCTATTTTTCAAATAGCCGCAAAGCACAATAGAAAAATACATTTAATGAATTAGAATTATATTTCACATTTGGAAACGTATTTACCACTTCACAAAGATAATGTCCTGTGCTTCTTTCCTAGATAATTGGCTTTCTTGACTCCCATAGTCAGAACTCTATGGCACCAGGCCAACACCGGGCAATACTTCTAATAAGATAAAAATCTTAAAACCATTAAAGCTAAGTATAAATAAACGATACGCTTAGAGAATTGATTATCCCCATGTGCCATTGATTCTATTTATACTTATATCTATATTTATAGCATTGCCAATAAAAAACCCACTTGGATGGGAATATATATATATATTTATATATATATAAATAAATTTTAGTAATCTGTCTACTGGCCTGTTACGCCGTTAACGGCTCATCAGGACGGCTACACAAAGTCTGGATCAAACCCCTACCGATTTAAATATTTCCACGTCCTAATCATTGGTCTATTCGTCGAATCATCACCAGCCTGATCTTCCTGCTATAGTCATTCAGTATCTAGTCTCCTTGTAAAGGAGGACTTTGCATTATCGCCACATCAAAAGACACCGGGAATCCAACTGTGACATTTAATGTGCTCAAGCAAATTTCTTTGAGGGCGTACATAAAATATTTTTGCAATCCTTCCACAGGCCTGTTTTTAGCAGATGCACTGAGTGTTACCCCGGCGTTGCTTCGATGATGTTTTTGTACGCATTTAGAAAAAATATAATTCATATTCATCTATATCTCTTAACAAAATGATATTGATAAGCAGCATATCAAAGGGGTTTTCGCAGGCTTTTATAATCTCCTAGACTATAAGCGCACACGAAATTCTGGACCGACCAGGCCATTTCGGTCGACCGTGTTTTTGGCCAAGAAAATCTAAGGTTCGCCATTAACCCAGCCTTTTTTCCGGCTGTTTCTTTGCATATCCACTTCGGTTTCAACAACAGTTTTTTTCACGAATTTACACCAAACTTTGGATATACATTTCCGGTGAGATTCTTTCTGCACCATGTAAACAGTTTGAAAAAGTCAGCGTTTTGATCTCCCTTTATTAGCGTCTTTTTTATCCCATTTTTGGCAACAGGGGGTTGTGGTCGAATGATTTGGTCCAAACTTCACACTGTGTGGTCTACATAAATTTTCATTTTTTTTTTCAAAAACGTCAATTTTAAGCTGATTTACTTATATTATGTTTAATGTTTGTGCAAATTTTCAAAAAATTTCATGGCGTATTTTTTAGAAAGGTACGAAGAGACAAATCGACGAAATTAGAAAATTGAATTTCTAGGTCTATATTTCTTCGGAGACCAAAAATGTAACTATTTGAAATTTTCAGTCAGTTGTGTAATGATAAATTAATTTTGGTAGCTGTGTATTATAGAACCAGAAAATGGCCTGTAACTCTTGCAACACTAAAAGGGAAAAGGCTTTCCATTTTTACACAGTTGTAACGTCAACAATTCATTCAATATTTTCATTTTCTTTTCTTTTTTTCACTCAAATCTTACCGAACAATGATATTTTACAGAATTTTATAACTATATTTTTACTTAATCATTAATTTAATATATTTTAAAATGAACAAACAAAAACTATAATCCTAAAATAAAATTGAATATAAAAAATTATGAATAAAAAAAAACAAAGAAAAAGATGAAAATAAAACAATAAAAAATGTTAATAAAATTGCCTTGGTCAAACTATTGAAAAATAAAGCTATTGAAAAAAAATTGAAACTATCGAAAAAAAATTGTTTTTTCATTGAAATATATATATCTGATTATTTGATATCCATATTTTTCTATTTTACGGTTCACAAAATATTCATTTACTTAACATATAACCGTAAAGTTTTGTCGCAGAAGTCAGTCATCACCACTCACCACGGACACAGTCATGCTATATACTCAATTTTAAAAAAGGCTACTTTCAAATTTTGATTATTTAATTAACTAGATTATGTTAGTTTGGCATGATAAAAAGGAGCGCTTTATAATCAGACATTGCCAATAGAAACCCGGGCAACGCCGGGTCGAGGGCAGCTAGTTATAAATATTGATAAGCCGAAGTGCAATCTGTCTGATTACGGTCGACAGAATATGTAGATACATCTTTAGGATTCAGCGCTAGAGAATTATTACAAATTCGAGAAAAAAAATAAGCATCAGTTGAACCAACACTGGTTAAAATATTAACTTTTTATCTAGAGAAAAGCCACGAAAAAAGATTACAGAATAGTAAAAATAAAAGAAAAAAACCGTTTATCATAAAAACTCATGTACTGGATTCCCATAAGAGAGAGGTAAGGCGGCAATTAACTTCTAAGTAGATCAGACCGTTTTGGAAAGATACATGACTCTGTATTCTGCAACGTATTATATTAAAGAATCATAGGTCAGCCTTCTCTCTTGGCAAAAATTCCTTAATTCTTGGCATAACTTCCAATATCTATATATATATGTGTGTGTGTGTGTAAACGAATCCTCTGTTCGTAATCGACCCTTATCCGCACACGTGATTGCCATGGGATAGTTGGTTGGACTCTCATCTAAACGTCATTAGTTCTGATGGTCCGTATCTGCCGCTTATAAACTTTTAGAGAAGTATCAAATTTCTTCTTTAATTAACAAAAAAGGCAGGTCTTTCTTGAACTTGTTTCAATTCACCCCAAACACTACCTTTCCCCAAAAAAAATATTATTTTACTTAAATACCTGTTATATTTATCGATAAAAGTATTTCAAGGTTTTTTTTTGTTTGTTTTTTTTTGTTTTTGTTTTTTTATTAAAACGAATTGTGTGGTAACGTGTCTTGCATCCTCATCTCACCGTTAGAACGATAATCTGAAAGAAATTAATTAGTCTAACCGCAGATATATTATCACTTAGGTAGGCCTGTTGAGTGATCATTTTTCCGACTCCTGTGGTTTAAACTTCTGATGTATAATAAAATATTAATAAAAAGTATGACAATTTTGGCAAATTTAGTAAAACCAATGATAAAAAAAAGAAATCTCATGAAAATAATTTAGTTGAAACAAATTTTTTATTAAAAAAAAAAATAATAATAATAAGTAAATTAATTAAATTTTAGAATAAATTTGCGTAAACACAAACATATTATTTTAAACGTAAACTAGCAGATTAACACAGCGTTGTCCGGGTGATGGAATTCCAAATGTTGACCCCCATAAGAGATACCGTTCAGTCTTAACGCCAATTAGTTTCTCTACATCAAAATAACCTGTATCCAATAGTTACAGTGTTAGACACATAATTTGTTGGTGTTGGTTAGTTCGTTAAAAACAGTTATTTCAAGTGTTTGGACCAAATATTAACAGAATAGTTAGCTAAAATCTTTTCAACTTTGACCCCTTGGCTAGTAAATTTACGGCAATTTCGATTAAAAAGGTTGACTCAAGTCAGAATACCCTTTAATTGAAATTAAAAATGTTTTATAATTTTTTGAATGATGTTTTTTAGATTTTTTTTCTTTCAATGTTAGGAAAAATAGTAAAATAATACTAAAACAAGGGAGGCATCATCTAACAATATTTCATTTTTTTTATGGAGACTCGTAACGTATAATAAACCGCAACTTTTTATTTTTCGTTCTGAAAGAATGTGGAGGTAATTTTTTTTTAATTGAAAAGAAATTGATTTTTTTTAATTTGGCACGAGTTATCTTTCGTTAATAAAAAGACATAACTTTAATTATTTCATTTGAATTGCCTGCGAGGACAGACTTGTCAGGTTAAAACGGATTTTACTAATTATCATCGCAATTAGATATGTATTTTAAAATAATTTCGTTAACGAAAAATTGAAAAAACCATTAAAAAAGATTTCGTGTCTTTTATGAGAGTCATTTTGTTTTTAGAATTTACTTTTCAAAATAAAGAAAATATGTAAAAAATACACTAAATGTTTTTAACATTGATGAGCCTTTTTAATTACCACTAAAAAACAATGTATATAATTATTGAATAAAGTCTAAAGTCTAAAACGTCCGTCGTAAAATTCAAATATTAATTTTGGCAAAAATACAGTATGAAGGAAAAAATAACCTCAACCCCTATTTCAGATCAACGTAACATTGTCCCTAATCATCGTTGTTATGTTACAATGAAAACAATCAATAAAAAAGATTGTTTCCTTGTTTAATTTTTTTTTTTTAAGTTTTGAAAAAAATATTCTTCAAATTTCGCTTTGGGTTCTTTCGTTTGAATTAAAGAAAAAAAGTGTGAATATCGTTTTCTTGGTTAAAATTTTAATAATAAGTTTTATATAGTTTATCTGTGAAAAGAAGTTCTGCTTATTTAAAATTATTAACTCGTGAACACTGATAATGTTTTTGTAGTAACATAACACTGATTAGCAGAAATGTTCCGTTAATGTGAAATAGTTGTCGTGGCTATTTTGTCCCTTAAGCTGCCATTTTGCCTTGGTTTTGGCACCAAACTTAGAAATAATGTGTGTATATTAGGTAGTAGCGGAGCGACAGTTTTTGCGTCTTTTTTCCACTGATAATGCATTAACGTTTAAAATTCCAAAAAGCCCTAAAAATATTTATTTCTATTGAACTACAATCACGGATCTAATTATATTCATCTTAAAATATTTACTTTTATAAGACTTATAATTCTGTTTGTTTTTATCTGTTTAAAAACAGTATGTTTATGTATATAAAACATTAAAACAAATTACAAGCTTCAAAAACATTTTGTTTATAAAATTTCTGATTTTTTTTAGATTTTGACTATTATTACTTTTACCTCAAAATGCTACCCCCGAGCATGTGCACCCTGTACCATCCCCTCTATGTCCATCCCTTGATACACCACTGGTGTTAGTGTTTTGTTTCAATTCTTTTTAGACGTATAATTTAATGTGCACACTTTCCCATAAGCTTATAAATATACGAACCAGTAGCGTCAACCACAAATCAACCTTAGGTGTGATCATCACACGGGAAAAGAATAAACATTAACTGAAAGCTATTTTCTCTGCCCCCTCTCCCACAACTCATATGTGTAAAGGAAAGAAGCTAAATCACTTATATCGCGTACTCCATCGATAAAATGGCCAACACGTATACCTTGGCTATCTCCTACCAATCTATGCAGTTTAGAAGCATTATATATATATATATATATATATATATATTCTCTTACAAAGAAATTTTAAATGGGATTGGTTATTGTGTTATTGTGCTTCTATTTCTGCCAAGGCAGTTAAAATTTTGCAGTCAAATGGCGGAAGAAGGAAGCAAAATAATCCGGAAGTGCGTGAAAGAGAAAAAGGCGGGAACATAACAATTGAAAATGAGAGAAAGAATAAATTGCTGCTAAGAATCATTGGATCTGTGGCTTTGGCAACAAGTAGTCAACCATTGTTTTGTGTTTCTTTTTTCATCTTTTATTTTTCTCCATTTTATTTGTGAATTAGAGAAGCTGTTTTTTCTTTCTACTACAGACTGCTATTACATCTTTTCTGTATGACTGCCTAATGTTTGAGAAGCAGGTTTTAAATTATGGCGTCCTAACCTGAGATTTACGATTATGAAAGATAAATACATTTCTGCGTTCTGTTTCATGTATTTTATATTTAAAGCGGTTTTAAGGTAATTTAAATCAATATTGATTTGAAAGCCAAGTGTGAGTTAAAAAAATCTTCCGAATTATGAATATCAGTGCTTTGAAATAAAAGTCAATATAAGTCGAATCAATTGAATAGTTTGTATTAATGAGTAGTTTACCATGAATAATGTTCAGAGATCTTTAGCCTTGACAAGGTTTGGCTTGTGTATTGTAGAGCCATTTTTTCATAAGCAAAAATGGCCTTAATTTGGACTATTATAAAAATTGAAAAGGCCTCTTTAATTATAAACAAGGAGCACATAAGATTGTAAAATACGAGCAGTAGTATTATTATTTGTAGTAGTAGTCATTTCAAGCAAATTTAAGTGGCATCATCAATAATAATAATATAATAAAATACAATATAAATACACACTTTAAAGAGGGTTTTCTCCGTTAAAAATAATGTCAAATAAATAACTTTAAATAATTGCGTACATAAAACAAACTGCAACTTCAAAAACTCCTTTTAGTTTTATAATTTTTATAATCTATTTTTACTCCCTTTTACCGCACCCCTGGCATGTGCCGCCCATGGTGGACCACCCCTTCCGTTCCTCTTTTGCTACAACACTGCGGATAATATATAAACACTTCTTTGATATTCTATTCAAATGAGTTCTTCTAGAGGCTAAATCTACAAGAAAGCGAAGCTTTAGTATTATTGTTGCATGACGCTCATTGAATGAAAAAGTTCCGTGCCAAATTTCAAGAGGGACCATATCAACAATAGCTAATCAATTTTTAAAGAACCTGTTGAAATGCTGATTCGCATATTACAATTGTGGGAAAGACCAAGTTGAAACCTACTTCAGTTCGCTGCATTGGAAACGGTTGACAGTTAATTCGTCTAAACAGGGAAAAGTCACTTATAATTCATTGGTTTCTTGGCGAGTCTTAAATTTAATCGGGAAGGTTTATTTGCAGTTTCTGTTAACAGAATTGATCGTTTTCTTAATTACAAATCCTTAAAAATGTTTATTTATTTGCATTTTTATTTTCCCGAAGAAAACCAGAAACTTCTTATCTCTGGTCCAAAATTTCGGCTTTCATACTTTGTTTTTTTTTGTTTTTGTTTTTTATGAATCAAAAGATTTTGTTGAAACAAATATCGTTTAAGAATTTATATTTCATCACACTAATTTAAAGGTCCAAATTCCAGTTGTTTTATTTACATTCACATCTTGACTAATAATACCCTTGTGAAAGATGTGAATCCCCACATTCCCCCCAGCTATGGATTAAATAGTAAATATTGAGTTATTCAAAAACCTATGTATGGACGAAAATAGATATTTTTTTTAAATAATTGTTCGTGGGATTAAATGACGTAAAATCATTAACATGCCGTAAAAATAATATATATAGTTGGTGAGCAACACCAACTGGGCCATTTTTAAGATTTTTAAGATTGTCTTGACTGGGATTTGAACATGCCATAAAAATAAAACCAATAAATTGAAAGAAAGGCGTTGGTACTTTTTATTGGTTCAATTCGATTTCCATTTTTTTTCGCGTGTCGTCATCGAGGCATCCAATATTTAAATACGTATTTATTTTGAAAAAGAGGTTCCAGTTTGAAAAAAAATCCCAATTAAAAGTTTGTATGATTAAGAATAGTCCAATACTTTTGCCAAATCGCATTAGAAGTACTGGTTTTCGCTAGATCACTATAGTTAAGCAACGCAGAGTTTGTTCAGTACTAAGATGGGTAGGATTATCAGCTACGGTACCAGAGTACCAGCAGGGTTCTAAGGATCAGCTGGCTAGCTTCTGTAGGGCCTAAACCACTCTGCCTGGCAAATACAAAAACCTTTGCGAAAGCGACTCCTTGAGTCGACTCTACACTCGCCGAGAAAGAGAACTAAATAAATCAATAAAAATTATATTACCAAATTATCGACTTTATTTTATTTCTCAATCGATGCTTGTATACAACCTTTTTGTTTTGATTCAATCGGTTCTTATTTTTCTGCCGTAAACAAATAAGAAAAAAAATGAATGCTCATTATTTGCTCTTCAAATTTTGAAATAGAATCTTTCTCACGATTTGTTTAGCGAGTTTTATAGTAATGTACCAATCCTAGTTCTAAGATACTCCATCAATGTACAGCAATCGCATTTAAACCACAAAAGATTGGCTTATGCCAATCCTCTCTATTTACTTTATACAATATGCATATTAATACACATGTTTAATATATATAGATAAATAAATTGCTAGGATTAATATATATATATATATATATATATATGTGTG
>JAUZSX010253164.1:0-15195 GCA_034780655.1 Idiosepius hallami
CTCTACTTCGTCTGACCGGTGACCGCTCAAGACGGTCCCTTATCATTACGGTTCCGGTGGCTATTCACCATAACAGTGACCAAGTGAGAACTGGAGTTTTCAATGCAATGCTGAATAAAGAACAATTTCCTTATAAGTGATTGAATTAACTTTTTGAGTTCTGGTCATTTTTATTTCATAGTTATAACTAGGAAATATTAACTGCTTAGGCTTGGTAATTTTTATAGAAGGAAAACATATTGATATTAATCCAGCAAAAACCCCATAAATCATATTTATAATATTTATCATATATAAATCCAGCAGCCATTTTTGTATCTGTACAAGCATCAAAATAGCTGATATTATGTCAAACATTATCATGCAATGAATCATTCGTTTCTTATTTAATTCAACTAGTTTTTAGCAAGTAATAATTTTAAGTCAGTCCATGTGCCATTTCTGTGAAAATTAAGTAACTTCTTGCTATCTCTCAGAGGGTTAGCCCCTCAACACCACACCCACCACTTTGGTTTAAAGGGGGGTGGCCTGTTTTATACCCAGTATCTGAGATGCCTTGAAACAGGTGTGTAGTAAGGAAATCTACCACATTAGTAAGTAGAAATTGGCCTTGTACCAAAATTGGGTTCTGGGATTTGCCAAATAATAGAATTGTCTAAAAAAAATAATTTGAAAAAATAAGAAATAAATTCAAAATATTTTAATCTGTGTTAAATTAAAAAGAAAACAAAAGAACGAATATTGATTAAATTACTTTTTATAAAAATTATAGATTATTCAAACATCTCCATAATAGGCAAACAAAATTTATTTTGATATAGAATTAGAATTTTAAAATGAAACATTTATCATTGAAATTTAAAAAGTCCCCCAGTGCAGCGGATATCCTAATCAATTATTAGCAATAGTAATGTAGATGTTCAGTTGAAACAATGCTCATTTGTTGCAATCACTTTTGAGTAAATACCCTTGGAAAAAATATGAATTCATAATTTCCTCATTTTACCAAGATATATAAACAATTATTACCCTAACAGATTAGTGTTCTGTCATAGGGGTAGCATAGGGGTAGCATGTCCTTCCTATGCTTAAGTAAAGGACCAATAATCTGTCATAAGGTTTGTAAGAGAATTACAATAAATAAGAGTTTACAATTAATATTTTTGTTGGTTTTCTTGTCTTTTTTTTTGTTCTTCTTTGGCTTCAGCTTTTTTTTATTTTCAACAATTTAGAAATCATTAAAAGATGACTAAATGTACATGCATTAAAAAAAAACCTTATGATAAACACTAAATTTTAATAATATTTATAACAAATTATTCCAAATAGATTTAGATAATTTCAATTTATCATTTCTCTTAAACTCAAAATTCGGATTTTACAGATTTACTTTGCGTAGAGTCATAGAAATAAGCTATTTAGGAATATTAATTTTGATACAAATGAAATTGTTTATGTGAGAGAAAAGTTTTCTTTGCAAAGCAAAGTGAGACAAGAAAAAATAGCAAATTGATCAGTAAAAAGAATTAAGCATTAAATACAGCATTAAATATTGTTTCATATGTGAATGATTTTAATTTTGAATCTTTTAAACTAAAACTTTTATTCAAACAATTATCAAACAATATTTGTTTTTGTGAATTTATCAATTATTTACATAAAAGATTTGAAACTTCCTTTTCTTGATTGACCCTAACATATTAAAAATTTATTTTGCTAAACTGCGCAAATAGTTGATGGTCTTAGAGAAGGGGAGGATATAATAGTTTGTTGACCTCTAGTAATTAGATTAGAACTTTTTGTGGTCTGTAGGGGGGGTCTGATAATCCCTTAAAAGTAGTTAGTCATTTTTCTCTTTATTGTTAGAATCCTTTTAAAAATCAAACATTTTGAAATATGAAAACAAAATGATTTCTTGCCATTCCTGATTCTTCAATTTGATAAAAAAAAAAGTTTACATTTTTTTTTAGTGCTTTTAATCATAATAAAATACCAAGGAAATGGTTCCATAATTTCTGGGTGCTTTTTATGCATCAGTGAATGAGTTTGTGTATTTGTGTGAATGTATAGGAAAGGAGCGAAAAACAATTTTCTCAATGGATGAATGGACTTTTCAAGAATAATTTCTACTGAGTAAATTTGAGATATTTTTATCTAAATTTGCAAGAATAAAACATATTTTTTCACCATTTATATATTTAACATGAACAACAGAATTTTAATACTCTTACTGCAGTAGGTTACAGAAATAGGTTTTTGATTTTTTAAATCATTTTTTGATGTTTAAAGCAACTTTTGTTTGAACTATTTGTTTAGATAACAAGTGATGTTGGTAAATGGTTATCATTTTGTTATTTTTAAATCAGCTCATGCACAGATATTTAAAGAATTGCAATGAAGAAAATGATATGCTTATGTGGAGGGAATAAAGATTTTCATCAAATTTCCTAAAGATTATGAACAGCAACCAGCAATGTAATTGGGAAACATTAGAAGGAACATCTTGTACCAGGTGGTATTTATCAATGGTTAAAATCAACTGATATTTGCAATCAATATTGATTTTTCTCACTTACTACAATGAATGTGTCCCTAAAGTCTGGTGTTTGAACTTTAAAAAAAATAACAAAATAAAAGAAAAGAAAAATATTTAATTTTACAATCAATTAATCGTATTACAACCAAGATTTTTTGTTCATTTTAAAAACGGTTTAAAATACGAAAATCATAGAAAATTTCATGTTATTATTTTTTGGAATTGAAAAAAAATAGCTTTAAGTAAAATGAAAATATTTGTTAAGATTTTTATTAAAAATAGAATCATTTAAAACCACCATAAATATTTGAAGAAGACATTCAAATTTAGCAAAGAAATCATGCCATGGCTACTAACCACAGTGAAAAGAATAGTTTTATTTGATTTGAATTGTTTAAATGATTTTTTAAATTAATCAAATTAATAGGATCAATATTTCTTCTTTTTTTATTTCTAGGGTCAGTATTAAAAAAATGTTTTTAGAATAAATTATCTTTATCATCTGACATACAAAAAACAATATCATTTTTTTACAAGTTACATTGATTCATTTTGTAAGTTATTTTGCAATAAAACTGCTTGCTTATTCATTTTGGTGTTGAAAATATCTTTTCTATAAACTCATGATTCACAACTATTTTTTATTTGCACAACATTTGGTAGCTTTGTTTTTATTGTGATCCTTACTCAGAAAAGGACACAATTTTTTTTTTAAACAAATTGTTGTGTCATCATAATTTTTATATCATTTGAAAAAAAAATTTTGTGAAAGAAAATAAAATTTGAAATAATTTCATTCTAGAATTTTTATTATTTAACTTTTTGATAAAAATCAACTTTCATCTAATTATATGAGATGATAATTGTAATAATTAGAAAAATTCTGGTACTTAAAAATAATACAATTGAATTAGTAAATGAAAAATTGACTTTGTGTAGTTATTATTAATCATAATTTGTTGATATTTTAACAAATTACTTTGTTTTTCTTTTAATTAGATAAATTCTATTATCTATTTATATTTTATAGTATGATATATTATATTTTATGGTATAATATAAATATAAATATTATGTTCTTTAATATTTATAATATAATATTTTCAATTAGACAAATTTAAGATTTTTTACTTGTCTTAATAGTTTTATTATCTAATCACAACATTTCAGCCAAATTTACTTTTGGTCATCTTCATGGGATTAACTGTGACCTCAGATAAAAGTCCAGCATAAAGTTAATCCTCAGATTATGAAGCTAAATCTCAGAAATAGGTAAATAAAATAGATAAATTTAGTTTGTGTTTTTCAATTGCTTAAATTATATCATCTGTTTATAATATATATTTATAATATTTAGACTATTATTATAAAAATAATAATCCAAATATTCTAAATTATAAAATATATATATATATATAAAATATATATAACTATAAAAAACTTTTTGAATAATCAAATTTTTATATACATGACCAGCAATGACAAGTTTTTTTTGTTTTTTGTTTTTTTTGTTTAAAGGCCTGGTTTAATTTTAACCATTATCATAGATATGCATTATGTCTGCTAGGCTTTTTTTAAAAAAATTTTTGTACAGTCAACAATTTCTTTCAGATCTTATTTGAAATGGCTGCGATTATTATTTAGAGTCTGAGGGACCCAAAAAGAGAAAAGAATAATAAATGTTACAAGCCAGGATCTTCTTAAAAAAGAAATCATTTTTGAATAACTCAACATGAATAATTCTAGGAGTATTTTCGGACAATTGTCCTCATCTTTATTTGAAAATAAAAAAAATAAATATGAATATTTTTTTCTTCATGACGTTTCAACGGGGTGAACCTTCAGTCTTCATCAGGTGTAAATGAGTTCATTTTTGTTAACTTTTGTCCGAAAAATACTCCTAGAATTATTAATCATAGCTCATCTTAAGGATTACAAAAAACAATTTCAACATCAATAACTATTGCCCAAAAGCATATCAATCTTTGTTATTAAGAAGGAACTTGCCATTAATGATTTGATGTTTTTTTTTTCTTTTGAATACTTAACAATTAGGATTATTTTTTTTGCTAGAATTATCAATTTCTTACCAAGATTAATCAACAGTCAACACTATCAAGGCGGATCTTCGTTTTATTTATACAATAACTCTGTTAATTTCTTACTTTAGACTATCACAATGAATCATCATTTCTAATTGACATAAGTCTCTCTATTTCTTTCAAAAATAACATTCAACTTTATTTGGAACATATTTCAACACAAATTATTTTTCATTTACTGACTATGTCATTATTGTTTAACAAATTATGGATCTATCCAGCATGCTTCTTCTATTGAACTTAAAGAATAGCAAAGTTCAAACTTTCTCTAAATCATTCTTTACGTAGTGATTCTTTGTAACAATTTATAAGTATATAAAATAAATCAAAAAAGACTTTTTGGACTCGCTGTTTTTTATTTAATTTTTTTTCATTTTTATTTTTGTTTATTTTTAACATGCGTAAGAATTGAAACCTAGATTTCAGACACCAATAGAGAAAGTTCCTGTAATTTTCAATTATTTGGTGGATATTTTAATTAGCAAAAATGATTTTTTGTTCAGTCACTGCAAAAGACTTTAGTCTTTTTTTAAAACAAAAAATACTTTAAAGTAAATTTTGTAGAATAGTTAACATTTTAATTAAAAGTATGAGCTGTCTGTGTTCCAGTATAAATAGCATTTCAATTTTATAATTATTGAATTTTTTCTGTTATATAGGAATGAAATAAATTTTTATAAACTTGAACCATATGTTTTTATAATACAAGTTTGAATATTGATATAATAATATTATTGGTTTGTGGTTTTGTAACTAGAAAAATCGTAAATAAGGTAGGTAATACAGTTTAGAAGAATAAAGGGTAATTCCTCTTGGAAACAAAGATCTTGAAAATGACTAAGAGTTAGCTCCCTTGAATCATAATAAATCAGAATAATGGAAGGAGTACAGAGAAAAAAATAGAAATGATAAAATCTGAAAGGAATTAAAATAAACATAAGCGACTTCCGGTAACGTTTCGGTTTTTATAAACATTTTCAGGGTCTTAATTTAATAAAATTTATATGTGATAAAATGTGTAAGAAGAGAAAATGTGTTTTTTTATGTCACGTTACATAGACATCAGTGGATATTTTTTTTAATAGAAAGAAAGAAAATGTAGTTAAAAAAGATTCATAATTGAAAAACGAGAGTTAATTAATTAGAATAAATTTAATCGATTACCAGATAGCTGATTAGAAAACTGAGAAGAATTTTTTAGCTTAGTAGATGCGGGGTACCTTTGGGACTATTCCATGTTGGTTCTTTGAGAGTCATAATCAATGATTTTAAATCTGATTTAACAATTTGATCAGAACGGTGCTTTTGAGCCAAATTTTTTTTCCAATTTTATCTGCAGAATATTACTGATTGTACACTAACCTACTAGGTTATCAAAAAAAAAAAGAATCAACCTCTGCTAAACCTAATGGGCATTATTAAACCCTTCCTTAAGGCCAGTAATTCATTTAGGTGTTGTTTTTTTGTTTTTTTTTTTCGTTCATCTAGTGTTTTCAATATGAGGGATTGATTTAGAGCGTTAAAAGTAAAGCACACTTAAAATTCTTTAAATAATGATTTTTTTCCCCAATTTTGGGATAATCTGGTAGATCCAATTGATAATATTTCCGTAAAGAAACTTGAGAAAAAAAAAGAAAAAAAATTATAAGAGTTATGGGTTGAATAATTTCATTCATTTAATCACCAAAACAATAGATAACTAAATAAATTTTTAGACAGAGTCTATGTTTTAAAATCTATTTAAAAAATCATGGAATAAGTTAATTAATATGAAATTTCTGATATTTTTTTAGTAAAGAATAAACTTTAAAATAGTTTAATTGTTTGTCTAATTTTCTTTTCTTTTAAATCCATTGCTTAACCCCTTTTCTTCATTCAGCTTTTTTTAACCTTAATAACCAGAAGCAAAGCAGTGGCCTAAATTTCTAACCCTTTCGACCCTAAAGGGCCAATATATCGGCCTTAGTAACCAAAGGCAAAAAAAACACACTGACATTTCAACTCTAATAGTTTTTTTTTAAATTGAATGTCTTGGTAATAATGCTGAGTCAGGATCCAAAGATGAAAGTTGAAATATTGTTTTGTTTGTGTCTTCTTTTGTCTTAAGTCATCAGGGCAGATATATTGGTTCTTTAAGGTTTAAAGGGTTAAAAACAGTAGAGAATGAAGAATTTTTATTTTATGATAAAATGAAATGTAAGTTCAATTTATTTTTCTTTATTATTTACAATACTGAATAAAGAACCAATGGATTGAAAAGAAAAAAAATTAAACAAACAATTGAACCATTTTAATGTTTATTCTTCAGTGAAAATTTATTGCAAATTTTATCCCTGAATTTTGATAGATTTTAAAACAGAGACTCTAACTAAAAATTGTTTTAGTCAGCCATTGTTTTAGCAATCCAACTTGCATTTAGTCTTCATCAGATTTGTCTGAAATCACCTGAAAAAAAAAAACACAGACAACAATTTTTTTTTCTTTTGAAATAATTGAATTATTTGAAACTTTTTTATGGATATATTTTTCCTTTTTGCTTCTGTTATTTTGACAAAAAAAAGTTTTTTTTTAATTTGTAAAAAGAAAATGGTTTAAATTTTATTGTTTCATAAAGCTAAAAAAATTAAGTTATTAGCTTTTTTTATTTTGTTTTTCACTAGAAAAAAAGCATGTTTATCTTTCAAAGTTCATAAAATTACCTTCTATTCGTACAGTTTATAATCTTGTGGTACATTATGTTATATCTATGCTAATTCTCACCTCTTACTGACTTATTAATCTTTCCATCTGGACTTATACTCTTGTACCCTTATTGTACCCTTATCAAAGGAAAAAACAGGTTAATTTGTGAAAAATGTAAATTTTCAATATTCATTTTTTACCTGAAGAGAGTTTTTTTTTAATTGCATATCAATTCAGGTTGTAGATTTACATCCTATGATTGATATAATGCATTGCTTAACCACAGTTTTTAACATTTTGATATTGGCTTTATATTAGCTTTTTTTTTAAAAAACTCTTTACATATTCTGTTGATAATTGACATCTTTGCGAATCTGAAAAAAGTGCAATTTCAAAAATTATGTTTCAAGTCAGTGTTTAATGCCTTTTTTTTGTTTAAAATCAAAATTGTTTAGCATGATAATTTTGACTTGAAAAGAACAAGAATAATAGTAAAATTTATGTTTAATAATTAAATGAAGTTTCCTTTAAGTGTTTGAAAAGACATAAAGAAAAATGGCTGTCAAACAGACAGACTTTGTTTTAAAGAATTTTTTATATTTATCTAACTTGGTAAAAAGTGAAATGTAAGAGTCATATTCTAATGATTAGAAATATAAATTTGTATTAAACAATGATTTTGTCTACTTTGCCATGTGATTATACTTTAAATCATCTCTTTATCCATTAATGGTCCAGTATCTTGATGTTGTCCCAAAGGGACAGATGATTTCCCCACTCTCATCAGACATCTACAACCATTCCTTACTTTTCAATCTCACTTCATACCTTATAATGTACCTCTAGTCTCATAACCCTTTATACTCCTTCTACAACTCCATCAGGACAGTATTAAAGAGTAATTTCACTCTACAATGACAGAGTCAAACCCCCAACAAACTACAATATGATCAAGAATTGTATCTATTCAATACTGTGGAATTGTAGGCAGCAGTATAAAGAGGAAACATTGCTGACCAAATGAAATGGAAAACTCAAAGGAAATTATCTTCCCCAATGAGATATTGGATTAAGAAGTATTCTGGAAAAAGAAGATTGAAAGAATCAGTGCATATACTGGACTTCCAGAACATTCTAAGCAGGCCGAGCATGACTGTGGTTAATATATATAGACCAATTCTAAAGAAAGGTAAATCAGGTCAATAAAATAATTAGTAAATAGTGTGCATTAATAATAACAACAACAGTTGAAATAGTAGTATAAATAGTAATACAATAGTAATGAAATAGACTTGAACAACGTGAGCTTTAAAAGTCCCAAAAATCCACTCATGCTTGTCTCCCCCCCCACCTGTGGTGCAACAGATAAAGGTGTTGAATATGAAGTGAGCATCAGTTGAAGGTTTCAATCCCACCCAAAAGCAGTAATCTCCAAGATTCCAAGGATTTAAGACAGTACCTATTCATGGTTAACAGAATGAAAGCAAGCTACCTCCATGGTTGTTCAAAATTCTGTAATATGACAAGAATGTTCCCAAATTGGAGTTCCCGAATACAGCCAAAGGGTATATCAGCTGAAATATAGTGAAAATGATAAAGATTAGGACAACAGTCTGAAAAAGTTGATTAATCTATAGATTAATCTATCAAGATAGTTTACAAGATACTATAAAAACAGGTAGCATTTAAAATAGCTTTAAAATTGCTTAATTATAGAGAAACCCGTGTTTCTAATGTGTTTTATTGAAGCAGCAAAAGAATACAAGAACTTGATAACTGATTAGAAATTGTCTAAAAGGACACATCTATATACATATACATATATATATATATAGAGAGAGAGAGATACAGATAAATGTGTAGGATTGCTAACCGATTCCTTCGTTCCTGCTGTGACCACAAAAAATTATTGACCAAATTGACAGAATGAATTTTAATTTCTGAAGAGCCACGTGTAATTTATGTGTTGTTTTCTACAATGTCATCTGATTTGATTTGAATATTTGAAAAAATTTTACAGTGAGGTGGCAGAAGAAGGAAAAAGAAAGAAGGAAAAGAAAAAGAAAGAAAAAGAAAGAAGAAAAGAAAGAAAGAAAAAAAGAAGGAAAAAAGAAAGAAGAAAACAAAAAGAGCAAAATAAAAAGAAAAAAAAGGTTCTCATGTCATCCCAGGTAAATTTGATGTCTTGTTTATTGACATTACAACAGGTGTGAGCAAAGAACAAAGCGTTAGGTAGACTGAGGTATTTCTCAGGCCCAACATCTATCTATACATACACACCTGTCACATGTATCTAATTTATTGGCCTGATCAGTCAAGGTAAGCAAAAAAATAAAAAAAAATATAATCAGAATAAGACACGTCATCAAAACACAAAACCAAATATTGAAGGCATTGAAAGGGAGGAGGAGGAGGAGAGGAAGGAGGTTAGCGAATATTATTGTTTATTCTTTATAATAAAAGAGTCAAAAATCAAAGAGATGTATTAGGAATTTTATAAAAGGCATAATATTGCTATTTTTATTTAGCATGGTTGTTTCAACAACAAACAAACAATCACTCAAATATAATTGTTTGGATAATGTATGTGGGGAGGAATCATAATTAGTATTAATCAGACTTTTGTTCTCATCTTTATTACATATACACTGATTTTTTAGATGGATTATGATTGTTTTTATCATTCATATTATTTGAATTTATTTAGTTATCTTCATTGTTATATACATAATTTTTTTTATTTGTTTAATTTTTTTAGATGTCTTTGTTACTGAGTATTATTTATATTTCTTCTTATTTTTAATAAATAATATTTATGCTTTCTAACCTTCTTTAAGTGTTATTTTTCAGTCTATAAAACTTTCTGATCAAACCATTAAATCTGTGAGCCTTCACAAAACTTCAAATTGATCATTAATGCTCTGAGAAAAGGTTTCTCTCATTCAATATGCTACAACTGCGTATCAATGTTATTTCATGTTGTTTTTTTAAATCTGTAGCCAAAATTGAAATTTAAGTTGATTGTCACTAAAAAGTTTTAACTACTTATAAATAGTGTTATGACAAGATGACTTTTTGAAAGAATATACTTGTCGTTACTTGAAAATTTTGTGATTTTACCATTTCTTTTAATTCTGTACTTATTTGTAGAATTGTGATAACATAGTTTTATTAAAAATATTCTTGTCACAGCCCTAATTATTAGAGAAGTAACAAGCATATTCTTGAATAAAAGCATATTTTCATAGCCTTCCTTATAACTAAAAGGAATGAGTCACTCAGAATCTTCAATACAAAATTCATTTGAAAAGTAAAGAACAGGTTAAATATTGACCAAAGGCAGAATTGTTGCTGTATGGAACAAAAAATTTGTCCTACATTAACCATTTGATGAGAAACTGAATAAAATTCACTCAACAAAAAAGATTTCTAAGGCCATAATAAATATTTGCATTCTCCTCGTGACTTAAGTTCATGAGACTTTGCTGGGCAGGCCATGTGAAGCGAATTTCATGTGAACGCCTGCCAAGTATTACATAGCATCTTGAGGGAGGATACCAGGCCTTCAAAGCTTTCAAAGACTTACTAAGGAGGAATCTGGTAGTTTTTAATATAAAATAGGAGGAGTGGACAGCACTGTCCAAGTATTGGTACGCTTGGCGGACTGTGATCTGTGCTAGGAGAAGGAAAGATGAAGCAAGATACATTGAAAAAAGCTTCAGATGCACCGGAAAACATAGTTTCTTTAATTCTTGATTGGCATTGTTGGCTACGAGAGACGTCAGCCAGACAACAATAAATATTTTATTCTATTTGTGAGACTATAATGAATATTTTATTCTACATGGTTTATATACTGAGAGTGACAATAAAAAGGGGAAAAGACTATTAAAAAAATTTAATGCCTTCTTTTAAAAGGTTTTTAGAGTCTAAGGAAGGTAATTAGTCTCATCTTTAATTTACTCTATAATTTTAAAAGGTTTTCTGGGGGTCCGTTTGTCACATTGTGCGATCAAAATTGGTCAATTTTTGACATCACATAAATATCTAAACCTTTGATTGTCACAAAAATTCACTTTTTGGTGTAAAAAAAACAGTTGTTAATATGAGCGACTGATTGTGTTAATGCATGTTCAATTTAGAAGAGACATTTAAAGATTTCCTTGGGTTGAATCATTTTTATTGCTTTTGCAAACTTACAAACCTGTTTTCTTTCTAACAATTCGTTTGTTAGTAGAGATTTTTCAGTGCTTAATAATCAAAATTGCTTGAAAAATACAACTCCTGTGTCAAAAATGGTGAGATTCTTAAAGGTAAAAACTACACTTTCCATTAGCAAGAAATTTCTCCGCTTAATAGAAAAGACCAAGGTTGCATCTCAAAGTATGACCTAAACCAACACTGATGCCAAATCTAGTGCTAGTCTGGATCATACTTCTACAATTTATAATCAATCCATTTAGTAACTACAATGACTTACATTCAACCAATTCTTTTTAATGCTGAAAATAATTACTAACAGCTTCATTTTTCTTTTCTAACTCCCAATAGAAACTGAATATACTTGTATATGTGACAATGTTTATTTTAAGACCAAATATTTGTCACTTTAAGTATTATGTATGCATAAGTCTATTGTTAGATTATAGAAAAGTTATCTAGTCTGTTTCATGTTTCTTTCTTTCACAGACAATTTCCTTTTGACATATTGTTGTATTATCATAAATTCAAATATGGCAATTTTCAAAATGTTTTTAATTTTAATCTGAAGGTAATTTGTTTAAAGAAATTGTTAAATATCATATTTTCTATAAATATGTTTGAATTAATTTTTTATCAATATTTTGTTTTAATAATTAATGATAAAATATTCAAAAATTTGAAAGAAAATGTGACGTAAAATCTTAACACCTAGGACCTTCGGGTTAGCACTACTTTATAGAATGGGAAGATAATTGGGTTTATTGTTCTTAACAATTCCAAAATAAGAAAAAGAGAAAGCTTTGAGTTCAACAATCAACATCACAAAGGATGATGATGAGGAGGAGGAGGATGAAGGAGGAGGAGGAGGAAGACTTCATAATTTCTTCAAATAATTCTCAATGAATAATACTTATAGGACACGTCAGCTGAAACCTGTTATGAAAATAAAAAGTAAAGCTAAAAAGTCAGATATTTTAAAAGAAATATTATTCCTGTAATTGTAGGTGTGACTTGTGGCTGTGCTCACCTCCGTGAAACACGTGTTTCTTTCTGTACACAATATGTCTAACACTCAACAGATTTTCAATAATCAATGGCTTTATTTATTTATTCTTTTGCTTGTATTTATTTACATTATTGTTGCAACTGTAAAATTAATAAATATCAGGAAAAAAAGGGAACATATGTCGTTACGTTCCATTAGTAAGAGAAAAAAAAAAAGCTAACTGCCACTGAAAACAACTAACAGTCTGCCGGCAGCCGGCATAGTTTTTTGGAAAAAGAAGAAGCCATATTTTCTTTTTTTTGAAGACTTGTGTTAGTCGTGTTTGATTCTAATTGGCTAGAATTGATGTAGCAAAGTTGGGAGGGAGGTTAGCATTGAGTACCAATTGCCAACTTGATCAGAAAAAGGAAAATCTTTTTTATTAATCTTTTTAGGTAGAGGATTTGCAAAATAAAAAAAAGTATTTTTGAGAAAAAAAAATCCTGAAAAATATTAAAAGGCAACGCAGCAGCATTGAATGAAAATAGGGAAGGGTTTAAAAAAAAAAGATTTTAGAAAAAAAAGGATTTTAAAAAAGGAAGAAGAAAGAAAAAAATAAAAGGAAATTTTGTAATTCACTCTGAAAGGAAAAAGATTAAAAGAATAAGATTAAAGAAAAATAAAGAAATACAGAAAAGTGAAAAAGTAAGAAAAGAAATTTAGGTATTAACTTTATTATTCGGACTTTTGTCCTCATCTTAGTAGGTATTTTTCGATGTTATTACACTACGTTTCGGCCTAGTCTCCCTCAGGCCTTCTTCAGGTGTTTCCTAAGATGAGGACAAAAGTCCGAATAATAAAGTTAATACCTGAATTACGATGCCTCATCTCAAAAAAATAAAAAAACTATGATTGATAAAAAAACTGGTTTTGAACTTCTGGCAATTGGTAACTTAGAGCTATTATCTAATCAAAGAGATGAAATTTAAAAAAAAAAAAAAGCAAAAATTTTTTAAATTATTGCATCAAAACTAAAAAAAAAAAAGTAAAAGTTCCAATTTTCATTTATTCAAATTGAAAAAAAACCCAAAAAAACTGAGCTACACTGAAAAAATTTACAACTGTACGTCCAAAAAAGAAAGAAAAAAATAACTAGCCCGGAAAAAGATCAGGCTTTGTATTGCTTCAGCTGTTGTTACGAATTATCTACTTAAAAAGCCTTCATTGATGGAAAAAAAAAAAAAAGAAATTAAAAAACTGGCTAAAATTATTATTACTTTTTTTAAAAAAAAAAATCTGTCTTTCTTTCTTTCTTTCCCAGCAAATCCACATAAAAGTCTTAAAAAAAAATAAAATAAAAATAAAAATTTATCAATTTAAAAAAAAATGTCCAAATATTTAATTATCTTGGTAGTCATTGTATCCATCTTCGATTTTCTGCTGGTCTGGTTGTGGAAGAGGTTGCTGTTGCGGCTGACTACCGTTCGGCATTCCGTAATGCATGTTATGATCTGCCGGTGCGTTCATCGATCCCATCATTGGATAGCTTGGATGCATGTCATAGCCGGGATCGATGGGTTCCTGTTTGATTTCTCTCGGCATGATCGCCTCGTCATCGTAATTCGGGATGGGTGGAGGAGGAGGAGCGTCTCCAGCGTTTGGCTCAAGTTTTTCTCCTGCTCTGCCCCGCTCACGGGAACGCCTGCGCTCTCTGCTGCGACTCCGTCGGCTGCCTCTGCCCTTGCGCTCTCGAGACCGGCTCCGGCGACGATCACGGGATCGGCTTCGGCGACGTTTACGGTCTTTGACACGAACTTCTTCTTCCCCTAAAAAAAAAAAAAAAGAAAAAGTTTAGATCTTTATATAAAATATTAATGAAATATACACTGAAACCCTAAAACAAAGACCTTGCCACGTTGCGAGGAAGGCTGTAAGTACTAAAAACTATTTCCTTACAGTTTTTCTCAAGGTTTGAAAAACCCAAACGAATGATTATAGTCTACTCCCAAGAAAATATATCCCCATCGTATTGAACTTGGGCACTACATAAAAAACACTCGACCCCAAAACAAAGGCCCTTGGTTGAAAACAAGATGGGAAGAAAAATCCTTAAGAAAAGAATTAAAGTTATCTTCAACATATTTTTAGGAGATTGAAATTCTGTTAGATCATCTTTATCTTTTTTTACTATAAAATCAGTGATGGGACGATTCCTAATTTTTTTCCCCAATTCCAATTCCAGGAAAAAAATTAATGATTCCGATACCAAGTACGATTCCGATTCCTTAGCTGTTATTATGTAAAGGATGGACGCCAGTTTTGGGGATCATATATAGCAGAAGGAATTGTTGTTTTGAAACAAAATCTATTTTTTATGTAATCGTTTTTAATATTGAATTAATCTTTTTTTCTTTTTTTTTTTTTTATTATTTTTTAAATATAATGCTTTAAAAAAACTTATTTGTAAATATTTTAAAATCTTGTTATTTCTTTTAATTCTATTTGAAAATATTTTGAATTTTCCTATTAACAACTAAAGAAAAGGTATTTAAGGTATTTTTTTAACGACGCGATTCCGATTCATCGTCCCATCACTATATAAAACTCTAATGGAATTTGAACGAGTCCTAACATCAGGTTTTGAATTTATGGGCATGTGCATGTCTAGATCATGTAGGCGCTATATT
>JAUZSX010253275.1:0-15194 GCA_034780655.1 Idiosepius hallami
GTGTTATTTCTTTTATTACAAATAAATATTATAATACAATATCTTACGTACTGTTAATATATTACAGGGTGTCTGTACTGTTAATATATTACAGGGTGTCTGTATAGTAACTTTACGGACATCCTGTATATAGCAAAACATTATGACAAAATCTAATTCATTTGACCTCGGGTTGTGCTGCTTGCTTATCAAACCCATGATTCGTATGTAGAGCTAGATTCTCACACACTTAAAAATTGTTGAACAAATAATCTTGAATCTAACAAGAAGTCAACCTCCACACTTAGGGGTAGGGAGTTGGGTAGGAACAGAGATAGGGTTACAAAGAGAGCAACCAACGACCATAGCACACCTGGGCAGTCAGGTAAACCATCCCCACTCTCTACACAGGGAAGTGAGTGAGCCAGGCAAATCATTTTGCAAATTAGGACAAGAACCAGCTGTTCTAAAAAAAAAAAGTATATTTTAAAGCTTGTAATAAAGAGCACAAAATTAAAGCAAGAAAACAATTACAAGAAAAAAAAACATTTAAGGATTTGATTTTATTTCAATTATATTTATTTTTTTATCTCATTTATTTTATTATAATTTTATTGTTTTCTTTATTTTTGGTCATTTTTTATTTTATTTATTGATATTTTTATTCTAAATTATTTATTTATTTAATTGATTTATTTAATTTTATCTCTTTATTATATTTTATTTAGTTTTTAGTTTTTAGTTTTTATTTATTTAATTTATTAGTTTATTTTACATATCTATTCTGCTTTATTTATTTTATTATAAGTTATTTTTTTATTTGGGTGGATTTTATTGTTCATGCCAAATGCCATCAGCCGGTTTATTTATTGTAACTGATATTTCTAAGTAGTCACTCTCTTAAATACTGAACAATAAGGACATTGCTTAACTTCTGTGATCTAAAGAGAACTAGTATTTCCAACATGACAGGAATGACTGCCCCTGTTCATGCAAAGAGTCATCAACCAGCATATAGGTTACCCACTTAGAGCAGCTGGAATTCCTAAGTGGTTACCCATCTTTGTTTTAATCCAACTCAAACTTTGGTTTTTGACTGAAAAGCTGTTCCCAACATTATTTAACAGAACTGATTTCTCATGTTTATGGGAAATACCACTGACTGGACTATTTATAGCTATACCTAATATTACTAAGTGGCCGCCCACCTAAGTACTGAACAGGCTCAGCATTGCTTAACTTTGATAATCTGGTGTTTCCATCATCGTTTGACCATACTTACCCTGTTGCTTAAAAATTGAAATTAAAACTTTGAAATTATCCTTTGGACCCTGACGTAAAAAATTGACAAGAGAAATAAAGACAATATCATATTTACTTGGTAGAGTACCAAATCAAGTTAAGCGCAAGGCCATTTTTACGTACTCTATATACCTGGGCTTTTTTTTTTATTCAGTGTTACCCTTCATCTAGATGAGTTGCTTTCCCGAAGCAGCTAAAATTAATGTAATAGTCTTGACTGGGATTTGAACTGGTGTACTACAATTCCAGAGCCCAAGCTTTTACCAATGCTCCACCATTGGTGCCCATTTAAAGACAATATGTATTCAGCAAAATGACCAATAGCCAATCAGAGCCTTTTTCTTATAACACCACTGAGGGCCAAAATATATTGGTTGTATCATCCTTTTCAGATAGATTGACCTTTTAGGATTCAAAAGGATTAATATATGTTTGAATCAACAGTTCTTTTTGTGTATGTTTGTGATAAATATTTCTAAAAGTAAAGACACTTCACTTTTTGATGGGCTCAATTTATGATAACATTGAAATCTAATCTAAGAAAGATAATTTGATCAACTTAAAAATAACTTTTCAACACCAGAAAAAAATTTAAAATTTTTTTTAATTTTCTTCCTTTAATTTTTCCTTTTTATTTTTTTTCATTTTGAGAAATTTTCTTTTTTTTAATTTTCTCTTTCTTTTCTTTTTCTTTTCTTTTTTCTTTCTTATCTTTTTTTCCTATCTTACTTTTCCCTTTTTTCTTTTTTTTTCTCTTTAAATAGACACTTTGAGTCTGTTCTTTTCAATTGCACTTGTGTAAATAAACTCAATATAACTATAGTTTATATATATATATATATATATATATATATATATATATATATATATATATACAGGGTGTCAAAAAGTTTCTATGAATTCATTAAGGTTATGTAGAAATTGAAATAAACAAATAATTTTAATATAAAACATTTAAAGAATACAATTTTGACCAATAAAATGGTTTTATTTATTTAAGGTATCATAGCTTATCCTAAAATATCCTCTGTGTGTGTGAGAGAGAGAGAGAGAGAGAGGGGAGATAGAGAGAGAGACTGCTTGTGTATGTGTGTATTGATAGTGAGAAAAGAATAAGGAAATAATATGAATGTCATTTTCTTGCCATTGTTCATTCTTAGCCTGGATTTTTATAAACTTTCTGTATTTTTGTTTGTTTGGTTTTTTTTTGCTTTATTTCTTTTTTTGTTTAATCAAGTGGTATTTGTGATTAGAAATAATAATAATAGTAATAATAATAAAAATAAATTTAAAAAATAAATGAAATAAAGAAAGAAGGTGTCAAAAACACCTGAACAAATGGATTAATGGTTAAACTAGAATGGAGAGTGGATTGGTTTTTTTTTCCTTTTGGTTCTTGCTATCTTGATTTTAAAAAAGGGTGGGGGGGCATTTTTGCTTATATTTTTTTCTTTCTTTCTTTCTTTTTTTTCTTTTTAAATTCCCTATCAATATTTGCTCTGAAAGTCTCCAAAAAAGCCCTAATGAAATGAGTGTAGGCTTAGAAGAAATTACAAGGCAAAATATAAATGGAATAAAAAGAGGAACCGGGGGGGGAGGGGGATACTAGAAACTATTCATCAACAACAACAACAACAATAGGAACAATAACATTAATGAGTTGTATTGTTTGTAGGGCCATTTTATTTCAGTTAAAGTGGTCCCAATTCTAACATATCCTAAAAGTTCAAAATACCATTTATGATATAAAAATAATTTAAAAGTAATTAATCCAAAGGACAATAAATATTTTAGCAGCAGCAGCAGCAATTCTAATTGTTGTAGCAGTGGTTTAAGAATTATATCAGATGATTTGTGTCTTTCTTTTTTTTGTGATTATTAGTCCACTGTGTTCATCCTTTAATATATATTAGGCAGTGCAGGGTAAAAAAGCCATTGGAAATAAAGCCACCAGAAAAATGGCCACCAGTAAGAAGGCCAATTTTGCTAACTAGGAAAAAAGACCACCGAAAAAAAGACCAGGGCAAATATGGTCAGATTTTACTCATAAGGGTCATTTTTTTTTGGTGGGGGGGTGCCTAAAGTCTTTTTCCGGTGTTCTTTTTTCCTAATTAGCAAAATCTGGCCTTTTTACTGGTGGCCTTTTTACTGGTGGCCTTTTTACTGGTGGCCTTATTTCCGATGGCCTGTTTTCCTAAAATCATATTAAGCAGAGAAGGTGAAGCAGTCGTAGATGGTCAAATCAATGAGAGGAACTCATCTAAGTGAAAGGTAGCACTGATTACTGAAGCCTAGGTGTATAACAAACATATAAAACTGACCTTGTGCCTAACTTGAGTTGGTGCTCAACTAAGTAGATATACCCTCAATATGTACTGGATCAGCTAAATGTTTGAAGTCCTGCCTAATTATTCATTAAACCCAAAATATTATTGCAACATTTTTATTTGGGGTTTTAAAAATCTTTTCAATTCTCAACCTTTTCTTTTCATCCTTTTTTGTTTTTCTTTTTTTGTTTTTTCACTTTTTTTTTTTACTTTTTTTTTTCTTTTCTTCCTTCATTTTTCTTCCTTTCCATTTTTTTTTTTGTTTTTTTCTTATTATTTTCATCTCCTTTTTTTCCTTAAAAAAAAAAATTGCAATCTTTTTTAATTTTTTTAAAATCATTTAATTTAACATTTTCTTTCTTCTTGTTTTTTATCGTTTTAGGTAAAGTAAATGAAATATTGTTTTCCTGGTTGGATATTGGAATAAATTCATGGCTGCTACTTCTTCCTCCTTCTTCTCATCCGCCTCTTGTACAGCTGAGAACCTGTGTTTGGTAAATAAAGTATGTGCATTCGTTTCACTTTCCCTATTTATAGCTTTAAGTCCTTGGATTGCCAGACATGAAAAAGTGCAAATGCCAAATAACAAACAAAAAGAACCAAAATATTTAAATTTTGTCCCCAAATTGATTTTCCTCCTGCTTCGTTATATTTTCTTTCAACATCAAAAAGTCTTTTTCCACTTTAACATTAAAAAGTTTTATGTTTCAAACAAAAGTCTTAATCTAAAATTATCAAAATATATTCCGAACCATAGATAGATTTACTGCAGATATATATATATAGATATAGAAATTATCACTAAATTTATTTTAAAGAAAAATGTTTAGCTGAACAACATTTCACAAAACTTCTTTATCAAATAAGAATTATAGATTTAAAAAATTATTAAAAATTAATAATTATGTTTAAACAAATATATTTCTTCTATTTAAAGAGTTTTTAAAAAATATTCTGGTTTTATGATGCACTGATGATGCAGTCGTATTTTTCCTAATTTAGCAGAAAAATGTTTTGGCTAACATACAAATTGTTCAGAATTTATTCAAATGTTCATGTTTTGATAACTTTTTTAACAATGAAAATCTGAAATTATTTGATTGTTTATTAACAGTAAAAATGGAAGAGTGTTAATGTACGGTACTGCTTTTTATATAGTAGGCTTCCTTAACTACTTTAGTAACAAGTTTCCAGCACTCAAGAAAGGTTAAGCAATATTTTTAGTGTAACAAAAATAACAAATAAAAAGGTTTTTTTTTCAAATGTACAAGCATCATTTTAGATTTATTTTTAAGTGGTATTTTTCTTGGATTTTCTTTTCTTGGATTTTCTTTTCTTGGCTTTTCTTTTCTTGGATTCTTCTCTGATTCAATCCAAGATTCTTAAAGTGAAAAGAAATCTCAAAGAACCAATTCTTTCATCATTCATATTCAGTTTTTCATTGATCAACAGCAAAGGATGTCAAAAAAGACAATTGTTAATTATTTGTTGGGTTTTTTTTGTTTTTGTTTTTTGTCTTTTTTTTTGTTTTTTTAAACTTTTTACAAATGAGCGACTGAATAAAATCACCTTGAATTTGTCAATTGCTTTTTTTCATGTTTAGCCATTTTGTTTTTTGCTTCAATTCAATCGACACCTTTTGAGTTTTAGTTTGTTTTTTTTTTTACTTTATTTTTAATAGTTAAAATCACAAATGAGAAAAAAGTCGTTCATCCGCGGATAACAACCAAAAAAGAAAAATTTCAGATAAATAAATAACAATAAATAAACCAAAAATTAAAAAAAAAAAATCTACTTAATTTTAATTGTTTATTGTTTGTTTTTGTTTTTTGTTTTTTTTTTCATTTAAAAAAATTGCAATTTTTTGTAAAAACAAAAATTTGATTTGATTTTTGAGACAAAATCAAAGTTAAAACAACAACAACAAAATGAAAATGAAAAATGTCAGGATGAACTTTGAATTTAGGAAAATAATTTTTATGAGGGAGGGGGTCACATAGGATATTTTTAAAGCTCATCTACAATGTCTTTTTTTCTACCTTCCTTACCTCAGTGGCAGAAACATGGCTAGGTTTGTAGATAAGGTTCTCAAAGTATTCTCAAAGCCACTAGTAACTAAAGAGGACTAAAAAAAACTAAAAATTTAATCCCATGATTATTCTCTTAACACAAATGAATAAACATTTTTTAATTTTTATTTCAGAATTTTAATTTTTTTTATATTTAAGACAAAATTAAATTTTTTTAATTAAAAAAGAATAAAAGTGTTTGCCATTGTTTATTGGTTTTCCTCTCAAGAATAATTCCACGGTTAAATCTTAAACAGTGATTATATTGTTTTAGTCCTTTTAGTTGCTAGTTGGTTTGAGGCTACTTTGAGACGTCTCTCTACAAACTGACCAAAACATGTTGTAGGGACATGAAAACATAAAAGTCTACAACTATGAAGGATGACCTAGCAGCACTATCAAGCTCACTCATAGTTGGTCTTAGACAATGGAAAGATGCTTAGCTTACCATTTCTTGTGACTTGGCTTAGGATTGCCAAGTGTGGGCTGGCTGTGATGATGTTTCATACTCAGAACAAAGCTTGCTCAACGTAAATAGGGAGAATACCTCAACAATTACAAGTATATTTGGAGTATGAAATTCGATGTCAAATAGTGATGTAGCTGTTATATCTGCACCATTGTTATATTTATGTTGGGATTAGTACATTGATTAGATGTACAAATATTAACTGTTTAAACTTCTATTAATGCAACCATTTCATCTATAGAAACTTTTGAGTCTCTCATAGTTTGTTTTTAAATTCATATATTTATCCACTGGTCCCCATTCTATTGGTGTCTAGTTTACTGAGAGACTATACTGACAGTCATCTCTTTCACTTTCTGCTATTAACCACTTAGCAGTGTTGGGATGGGTTGGGGGGGAGAGAGACACAGAGAGAGAGGGGGTAAGTAAGTAGCTAGTAGGTGCAAAAGTGAAGAGAGAAGACAACTTAATTTAGTTAGAATTGGAATGATCCCATATTTTGACTTTAAGTAACCATAAGGGGTCAGTCCATTTCAATTCATTTGAAAGTTAATAGACACTCAGCTTGTTTTGTTTTTCAAATGTAAACATTTTTTGGGCAAACAAAATTTTACTTTTTTAAGTTAAATTCATTTAAACAAGAGTTGTATTGTTTAACCTGCAGTTAAAGAGACATGATATTTTTATACTTTTTCCAGTCATGTAGCTTGGTAGGGTCAAGGCCAAAGTACGGCCTTGGTAGGGCATGGGGGATGATGTGTCTTGGATGACAGCAAAGACTTAATGTCACCCCAACAAAAAAGTTTCCAAGCTTAGGTGCAAAAATAATCTAAAAATAGGATTTATTTATCATCTATTATTATATAACTAGATGGTCCTGTAGGAGGATTTAGTCTGAAGAAAAATCTAATTTTATAAGGTTTTGTCAATATTTTTCTTAATTTGACACCTGGTTGCCAATAGCTATTTATGAGTTATCCCACCCCAGATTTGATTTTGTCTAGGATCATCCATGTAAGCAGTAACATTCAGTTAGTAGAAGTAGAGCATGTATGAAAATTTACTTATAGCTAACCATTTAATTTAGGGAGGGTGTGGGGATCAGTTGGGTGATAGTTGAGCGGACCGCCCCGAGTGAAATTTACTCTAGCTATGCCATTGACTTTTTCCAAGGTTATCAATTCCCAAGTTAATTATTTAAATAGAAACTAAACCTTTGCGAAAAAAATTCCAAATGACAAATTCTTTATTATTTTTAATCTCTTAAAAGAATGAACTTTTGAATCAATTGGAAGAATTGGAAACCAATGAATTTCTTCATTTAAAATTGGTTTCTTAGATTTTTTATTTGAACCAATAAAAAAAAATTGTAATTTTCAATGTTTAAATTTAATTAATAGTAAAAAGATGTTAATCTTTATTTGAAGTGTTGAAAAGAAAACATAAGATGTTTTGTTGCTAGTTATACACAAGCTTTATGAAACACATCTAGCAAACACTTAAAGTTATGTAGAAAAGAACGTAGAAAAGGATTTTGAAAAAAAGAAATAGTACAAATTTAGAATTTTTAATTAATCCTTGTAACATGGCAATAGTAATACAATATTGATATTTAATCTGGTAAAGTTATACAGTTAATAATGGAGATTCATGACTTATTGGTCAAAATTGTATAATCATTTATATCTTTCTCTCTCTCTCTCTCTCTCTCTATGTCAAGTCGCGTTGGAGATACCGGTTCCTTTCAGATAACTGAAGTTAAGCAAGGTCGAGCCTGATCAGTAGTTGATGGGTTGATGGGTGACCATTTACGAATACCAGGTACTGTATCTTGCACTGGGCAGGAAAATACACTGGTTAGTGTCTGGGGGTACTGTACTACCCACTGGGTAGATACACCTTTAGACTTTGGGACAGGCATCTAGGAGAAGGAAAACTCTAAAGTATAAACCTGAGGTCTGTTGTTCATATTGTTTGTGGCAATCACTTGCACTGAATGTGTGTTATCAGCAATTCCAAGAAGTGTGGATAGTGCTACACAAGCGTTCACCACTATAAACAAATCCCTATGTAGTAGTCTAATATTTTTTTAACTAATTACAACTTTTTTAAATAAAAAAGTACAAAGGAACACGTGTGTAGTACAATTCAAGTTATCTAAAACTATTTTTAATTTACAGTGTATAGCGATGAAAATATTTAAAAAATGAATTTTAAGAAATCATTAATTAGATTCAAAATTATTAATTATTATTTTAACTGTTCCTTTTATGCAACAAAAATACAAAAGAATATAAAGTAAAAACTTTTGAAAAAAACATAATTTTTTTAATAAGATACTTTGCCATCCCAACCAAAAAATTCAGAAATTGTACAATAAAAAAATCAAACTATAATAATATTTTTCCATCTCTATTTTACAAATCTAAAAAGTTGTAATGCATACACCATTTCTTCAATTTAAAAAAAAAAAATTAATTTATTGGGGCCGCTTGTGAAAAAATGTTTTTAAAAAATACAAGTCTAAGAAAGAAATGATTTTTAGATAAAAACCAACAAAAATATTCCCAAATAATCACTAAAAAATGTTTTTAAATCAAGTAAAAAGTTAATTTTTAAGAGAATTTTAAAAATAGCGTTCAAATCACAACACTATTTTTTACGTAGAAAAACCTAAAAAAAACGCCTGGAATCAAAAAATGATTTAATTTCACTTTCAAAATTTTTATTTGAAAATTATTTTAGCAAATAATTTTTACATAATATTTTTTTCTTAATCATTCGTCTTTGTTTTGCACTAAAGATTTTTGTCCCTTTAATTCATAATTGTTTTTTTAATACACGTTTAAAAGACAAGTGTCCAAAAAAAAAAAGAAATTTCATGTGGAAACACCTAGTATTGTGCTCAACCAAGTAAATAGAAATATCCTCTTGTTGTTGTTGTTTAATTTTTTTTCTATTATTTCTCTATTTATTCATTTCCTTCTTTTTTCTTCTTTTTCTCCTTCTTTGTCTTCTTTCCCCTCTTCAGTTCAAAAGAATTAATTTTAGCCCACAATATTGGATCACTTTTTATGGCAAGCATTTCCTTGGGCCACTCACAAAATATTTGCAACATAAGACTGCAAAGTTGCCACTTAAGAAAACAATAAAAGAGACAGAATTCCATAGTAAATAATTTTCATTTTATAACAAAAAGTCAAAAACACAAAGACATTGAATTTGAAATAGACTTTTTGCTCTAAGGCACAAAAACACATGTAATAAAGATAATGATAATAATAATAACAATTGTAATAATAATAATGATAATAATAATAATAATAATGATGGTAAATAAAGTTGGACATATTGCAGAAATGTTCATTTTTATTTTGATTTCAATACTTTTTTTCCCTACATTTTTTTAATTCTGTTTCCTTTTTTTCTTTATTTTTTAGAAATAACTTATATTTTTTCCTGGTTTTTATTTTACTTAAAAAAAATATATGTTCCCCCATTCCAATGATGCTCTATGAGATGAAACACTATTTTTTTTTAAATACACAACATAAAAATAATCTTTTTTATGCAAGGTCCAGATAAATTCAACTTCTGACTTCTCTTTTTAATTGTCATGTATTTTTTTTTCTATTTAATCATTTTATAATTTTAGCTAATTTTAAGAGTTTTATTTAACTTCTTCAGTGCCATTAAAATATTTTAAGAGTTTTATTTAACTTCTTCAGTGCCATTAAAATATTTTAAGAGTTTTATTTAACTTCTTCAGTGCCATCAAAATATTTTAAGAGTTTTATTTAACTTCTTCAGTGCCATTAAAATATTTTCAAAGTTTTATTTAACTTCTTCAGTGCCAATAAAATATTTTAAGTTTTATTTAACTTCTTCAGTGCCAATAAAATATTTTAATGTCAAAATCTACAAATGAATTCTTTCCATCAAAATAAAAAAATATATATTTAAAAGCCCCCCTCCCCCCCGCTTTACTCCACTGTCTAAAAGCAAACAATAACAAGGTCAAAGTTCAAAGGGTCAAATGAACATTTGGAATCAATGACAATTCCAAACAATTTATTTAATAATAATAATAATAATAATAGCAATACATTCTAAACACCTCTGGCCACCTGGATATTAAAATTCATAGAACTTTTTTTGTTTTCTCCTTTTAAACTTTGTATTAAGTTAGAAAGAAAGAATTTTCTTTTTCTTAAAAAAAAAGTAATTATTAAACCTTTTGACCCTGACTTATCAAAATTGAGTAACCACTGAGGGCTGTTCTATTAGAGAAACTGATTAGGCTCAAAGTATTGGTGTGTCTTCATTTTCCTTATGTCATCAAGGCTGATATATCGGCCCTTTAGGGATTAAAGGGTTAAATGAATATTGATTGTCTAAATAAGTCTTAAATATTATCTTTACTCTTATCATCAATTGTATCTTCAGATATTGCTTGTTTATATTTATGAAATGAGTCTACAATATTATCTTTATTCAAGTAATTCTGACTTTTATTCTCATTTATCTTTACTTTTGATATTGATTATCTGAATTTATTAATTATTATCTTCATTCATGTAATCTGACTTCTACTCTCATCTTCAGTTTTGTCATCCTAATGGATATTGCTTGTCTGAACATATGAGATGAGTCTTCATTCTTATTATCTTCATTCAATTTATTCATTTTTATCTTTCTTCTGTTTTAACAGATGTGCTCTTCAGCCTGCCTCAGGTTTTACTTAAACTCAATGTACTTTAATAACAGATGTGCTCTTCAGCCTGCCTCAGGTTTTACTTAAACTCAATGTACTTTCATATCGAATGATTTACTCTTTTTGGAAAGATAGTTCATAAAAAGTCAATTTATATAGGATATTCCTTCTGCAATCAGGATTGAACCTTTGGATCCTACAGGGCTGATATAACAACCCTAACAACATAATGCATCATACACCAATATTTTGACCCTTTAATATAACAACTCTGAGTGACTACTTTGTAATTTTGATAAGTCACAGTTTTAGTTCATTAAAATCATAAAAATCTATTATTTTAAAATTTCCTTGGGTACAATTGAAATTCTTATTGTAGCAACTCGTAATTTAAAAAGAAATAAATTTAATTTCAATCTTCTACAAAGCTTTCTAATGATAAGAATCTCCACATTCCCTCTAGCTATGGGTTAAATAGAGCATATTATTTTATTAAAAAACTATGTATGTACAAAAAACGTTCATTAAAAAATGATTGTTCTCAGCATTAAATGACCTTAAAAGGTTGATATGCCATTAAAAGCAAACAAACCAACTAATAAGTGAAATAATCTTTTTAACTACAATTCCAGAAATGATGTCACAATTCAAAAAAATGAAAATGCTGTAATCATTTCTAATATCAGGTTTAGCAGACTGTTGTCTTCATTTTTATTGTGGCCGTTTAACCACTGTTTAGGGCATTTATTTTTCTGGCCTTTTTTATATGATTTACTCTAACCAGATACAAATGTTAAACCTTGAAACTATGTCCTGAGTAATAATTGCCTAATGCCTCTATTCACAGTAGCACAGAACTTTAAAATGAATGGTAAAACCACTTTTGATTTTTAAAAAAATGGTTAAATCAAATCAGAAATCCTAAGATCACTTATAATAAAAAATAACAATAAAATTACTTTTAAATATAAATGATAAAATCCTTTAGACTAAAAATAATAAAATCACTTATAATAAGAGATGATAAAATTGCTTAAAAATAAATGATAAAATGATTTATAAAAAAAAGTGAGTGAAATCATTTCTAAAAAGAAATATTGAAATGAGGTTAGAGTCATATGAGCTGAAATCCCATTTATGTTCACATTTAAACAAATAACTTTAGAAAAGACAGGAATCCCAACATTTCTAGAAATATTTTAAAAAATCTATGTAGACAAAATTGATTTCATTAAAACTGATTGTTCCTGTCATTAAATGACCTGAAAGGTTAATATGCCAATCAGCCCTTTGTCCCCTTAGGAAACAAAGGCATAAACAAAAACAAAACCAACATTTATCGAAACTGATTGTTCTCAGCATTAAATGACCTAACAAGGTCAATATTCCATGAAACAAAAACAAAATAATCAAAATAAACAAAGCCCAAATAAAAATCCATTTTTGGATGAGAATTTCAATAAATTTCACTGAATTTGGACTTTGCTTTCATTTTGTTGAGATTAAAGTTGAACTTTGAATCTTATTTTTCTCTTCACATTCTGATTCAGAATTATTGAAATCATTTCAGGGCGACGTACCACTTTTTTTTTTTTCATATCTGTGTAAATCGTATGTTCATAGATCTACATATTCTTTTCTAACGGCTTTCTCAGTTTTCATAGAAAACTGACTTTTTTCCGGAGGTTTATTACACAGAAATAATTTCAAATGTTGACTAAACGAATTCGACGCAAAAGACAGAAGATGGATGTGGCTTTAAATAACTTTTTTGTAAGTTAAATTTTTTTTTTTTTTTGGTTTTAATAGAAAAAATCACAAGTCAGAAAGTAAGAATTTTTTTGTCACTTTTCACTTTCAAAAAGGACAAAATAATTTCTAAAATAGTTTAAAACAATTTTTAAGTTAAAATAATTGAAAAGAAAATTTAAAATTTTCTCTTTTTTTTGTTTTTATGAAAAAATGAAAAAAATAATTGAAAAGTTAGAAGATTATTTTTTTCCCACTTTAAAAGAAGTACAAAATAATCTTTAAAATTTTCAATATGTATTATTATATTATTTGTTTGTAGTGTTTGGGATTTATCTCAGTTAATAACGATCTATTTATCACATTATATAATACTCTCTTTATCTGTATATGTATCTCAGTGTATTTACATGTATCTATTTATCTATATATCTATTTAATTGTATTTCAATTTACCTCTCTTTCCAATTATTTTACATTTTATGTATGTATGTAAGTGTATTTCTATCTATCTATCAATCTGTCTATCTATCACATTATATTACATGGCCTTGTGCCAAACTTGGGGGTGCTCACCAAGTAAATATCATATCTCTCTCAGTTTATTTCTATATTTTTATCCATTCAACCATATTTCTTCCTATCTATCTATCTACCTATCTACCTATCTAACTATCTATCTATCTATCTGTCTGTCTGTCTGTCTGTCTGTATATCTCAGTCTATCTATCTACCTCAGTCTATCCATCTATCCATCTATCTATCTATCTATCTATTTCACTCTATCTATCTATCTATCTATCTATCCCATTCTATCTATCTACCTCAGTCTATCCATCCATCTATCTATCTATCTATCTGTCTATCTATCTATCTATCCCATTCTATCTATCTGTCTGTCTATCTATCTATTTATCTGTCTGTCTATCTACCTCAGTCTATCCATCTATCTATCTATCTATCTGTCTATCTATCTATCTATTTCACTCTATCTCAGTTGAGTTATTTCTCAGTCCATTCTGTAATGTAGGGCACATCAGATTTCTTTTTCTGCCATCTTTCTTTTTAGCTCTGAATATTTCAAAATAAAAGAAAAAAAAAAAGAAAAGTTGGGATTAAATTAAATGCCAATAAAAAATACAAATTGAAAAAAAATCTTTCTCATTCTGGACTTCACTCATCCAAAACCAACCAACATAAACTTCTTCATTTAACCATTAACTTCAATTTAAATTGTAAAAAAATATATATAAAAAATTATTAGAGTAAGAATTTTGATTTTAAAAAAAAATATTTGTTAAACAACTTTTTCAATTTTATTTTGGACAAATTTGTTAAAAAGTAGAGGTTACTTTTTAACAAATTTGTCCAAAATAAAATTGAAAAAGTTTTTTTTTCAAATAATAATTTGGACATTATTGTTTTGAGATTTTGTTTGATTTTTGTAGATATTTTTTTAGTTTTTAAAAAACTATTCTGTTTTTTTTTTGTTTTTTCTTTTTTATCCTCTTAGAAAAAATTTATTTTCAAGGTTGTATTAATAACACTTTATGCTGTTTTTTAATAATCAAGAAAAAATACTTATTTCACAGAGTAGAAAGGCTTTTCATTCTCTTAACTTTTATTATCATTATTATTATTATCATTATTATTATTATTATATTCATAAAATAATCACGTGTGTATTTGAATGCTTTTCTCTTTATTGTTATTATCACAATCATTTTTATAATCGTTTAAAATGTCCTCAAAAAATATGGAAAAAAAAATCCCCATCTTTTAAAAAGGAATTTTTTTCTGTTTTTTTGTTTTTGTGTGAAATTATTTTGACTTTGAATGGATTTAAAAATACCATTAGTTTTAAGAAGAGAGGATTATCAGTAGAAAATAAATGCCTCAGGTGATCATTGTCACTCATCCTCCAAATAAACTCGCTTCGTGGAGATCTGAAAAGTATTTTTTTTTCTCATTGAAAAATACTTCAAATTTAAATTATGGAATAAGCTTATTCTTAAGAATTTTGTAATAAAAATGCAACAATTATTATTTTTAACTCTTTCACTGCTAATTATTTGCCAATTGCTGCCCCAAGCCAGCCATTTTTTTAAAAGAAAATGTCATATTCTAAATATCATATTTCATTGCACAGAAAACTGGCACCAGTGTGTTATACAGCAATCCATTTTCATAACCGCTGCTCAACTTAGAAACAATGTATTTTTACTAGAACTTTCCCGAGATGGGAAGCCTTTTTTAAAAACTGTGGTACTATTTTTAACTCAATGAAGCCTACTGGGTATGATCACAAGGATTGGAAGGGAATTCTTTGAATTTAGGGAATTCTTTAAGGAAAATTATCTTTTATTGGTAAAGGTAGATCTTTTGGTACTTTTACAAATTAATGAAAGAATATGGTATCAGAAGTAGAAATTCAATAAACAATTATAATAATAATAACTAGAAATTTAGCCCGGCTTCGCTCGGCCGCCCGGTTTTAGGAAAAGGTGTAGTCAGGAGCCTTTGAGCGAAATTGCTTGGACGTCCACATGAGGAATTTTGGGATTTTTTTCACGGAATACCTCCTC
>JAUZSX010253494.1:0-30656 GCA_034780655.1 Idiosepius hallami
CCATGGGTGTTCATATGCAGTTTGAACTAACTATCACTAAATATGGCACCCATGGGTGTTCATATGCAGTATTACCAGTTTCCTTAACTACCTTAGAAGTTAGTCTCTGGCACCAGGGCAAAGCTGGCACCAGGGCAATACTTCTAATTCATTATAAATTGAAACTAATTTTTCAAATGAATACTTACTTAAGAATTCTTGCAAACTTATCAAAGCCAGGATCTTCAAAAACAGCTTCATGACTCTGAGGTGACTGGGGACAAATTGCATCATCATCTAAAAGATTAGAAGCTGAAAAGAAAAGTTTGAAATATTAAATTCAATAAAAAATAATTGACATTATACAATTTCAAAAAGCAAATGATTTTTAGTAGGATCAATAAAAATATTTCTGAATTTACATCAAAATTTATATAAAATATACGCAAAAATATCTAAAGAAAAGTAGAAAACAAATCCCAATGTTTCATTGCTAGTTGACTATTTCATTTTTTCTTCATTCAAATCATTCAAACTTCTACTTTTATTTCCAGTTTTATCTTCAATTTGGCCTATGTGCCTTGTGACCATACTAAGATATTATTCAAACTTGTGAACCTTTATAGTGAACTTGAAAGCCTTCTTTAAATGAAGGCTCAAGAATTCAAATTATACTTGAGGAAAACCAGAGAGCACATTGCCCAAATCATAGTGAAGATCAAAATAGAGATAAGAGTAGAAATCCAATTTACTTGTATAAAGATAAAATCCAAGACTCATCTAGCATTCGTTGTTTTTTTTTACTCTCAATGCGAAAAAAAAACAATTATTCATTAACACAAAGGGGCTATCTTTTTTCAACAACATACTTACTGTTTGGCCATACACAAACGACCTGCAGATAGACGCCACACAACGCCATAGAAGCAACTACACCAGTGTTTCAACTTGTTTTTTGTCATCACTGCAATACTCTCTTCACTCAAAGAAATTTTTAAGCCTCACATATCGCATGGCCCGACAACTACATGCCTTAACCGTGTGACGACTCATTGTCCAGCCATTAACAGTAGCGGTGTAGTGTTGTACCACAACCGGATGAATCACAGTCCAACCCATGATACCAATGCATCTGACTGAGAAACACAGCATGACCAAGACAATTACAGTAACCCACCAAATTCCAGCTGAGGGGTATATTTCTTTACTTACTTACTTACTTTACGACAGCGGTTTGCTTACAACAATTGCGTCTCTTTGAAACAGTTCTCTCCCGCTGGGATTGTAAAACCCCTGTCATAACTAAACATGTGAAAAATTTCATAAACACATAAATGTTGGTAGAACTCATTTGTGTCCATGACATTTAATAAATAACATATAAATGCTAGTCTTTTTTTAATTTTTAATCTTTTAACTTTTGTAGAAAAACAAATTATTTCAATTCAAATAACAAAGAATAAGGAGAAAATCATGGAAGAATTAGTTTTTTGGCGATTAGAAAATCCCCTTTTTAATGGGATGAGTCAAAGGAAGTGTCTAACAGTCAGACTATTCCATTTTCATTCTTAGGATTCAAAAAGTTTGTGCTTACAAAGTGACTAATATAATAAAAGTGTGAGAGTGAGATGTTTTATCTTTTATTCTAAGAGAGGTAACTTTCAAATAAAATATATAAGTTACTTCCCTTGAACCATTCAAAAACTGCAAAAAACAAAACAAGAAAATATGAAGTAAAACATTTATTGAAAAAAATCATTAGTACTATACTTTTTTTAATAAAATACTCTGCCGCCTCGACCCAAAAATTCAGAAGTTGTACAATATAAAATCAAGCTGTAATAATATTTTTCAATCTATATTTTACAAATCTAATAAAAAGTTGTAATGTGTCTACTCATTTTTTAAGATAATTTTAATACATAAAGTGGTAAAAAACGTTTTCAAAAAATATAAGTCTAAGCAAGAAATGATTTTTAGGTAAAAAACAACAAAAATATACCCAGATAATCACTAAAAAAACTTTTAAAACCGAGCAAAAAAACGATTTTTAAGAATTTTTTTTTAAATTGCATTCAAAACACAACTTTATTTTTTACGTGGTAAAACCATTAAAAAACCGCCTGGAATCAAAAAATGATATATTTTTAATTTCAAATTTATTTTTCAAAAAAAATATTTTGGCAAATAATTTTTACACAAGATTTTTTCTTAATCATTCGTCTTTATTTTGCACTAAAGACCTTTGTCATTTTCTTCGTAATTTTTTTTAACTCATGTTTAAAAGACAGGTGTCCAAAAAAAACAATTCAATTTAATGTGGCAACACCTAAAAATACTATTAATAATGGAATTCAAATGCCGACAGTATTTTTACAGAAAAAATGAACCATATTAATTACAATTACCATTAGAAATTGACATCTATAAATGACTGGAAATTTGCATATAGGCCTATTTCATTCTTATCAGAAATCATAAATGCAACTCATCCAATTCAACTACAGATTAATGTATTTAACCACTAGGCCAAAATTAATGTCAATAAATTAATAATTTTCCTGTGGCTTAGTGATTAGAGACGTTGAGTTCATAAGATTGAATTGGATAAGTTGCACTGATGATTTCTTATAAGAATGAAATATGCAAATTTCCAATTATTCATTGAAATGGTAATTTCTAATTTCAGTTATAATTAATATGATTCATTCATCTAAAAAAAATAGAAAAATATTATATATATATATATACTTACACAAACCATTGTTTGGTTTTCTTGATTTAAAACTCAAACCATTTATTGATTGTTCAGTGAAAGAGTCTAAAAGCTTTACTGTTGACTGTTCTTTTGTTTGGTCATTAAGGTAACGATCCAACAAACTCTGCAGGCTTTGATTATTGAAATTGGGTAAATCATCATAATCCTTTGGTAATGGCAAGTCATTATCAGCATCAATGTTATTTTGAAACTCAGAAAATTGATCATAATTCGAGTGCTTTTTTTGTGGGCTATAGGAAGCCATTTCCTCAGGGTTTGATTGTAATGAAACACAAGATATATTAGAAATGGACCAACTGTTGGCAATGTTTGATGGTGATGCTTGTCGAGAAAGGGTCTGGCAAATATCTGCCGGGATGGATGTGTTTTTTCTAGGGGTAAGCACAGAATATTCAAGATCTTTTACACAGTTTGGAACTTGGCTAGTTTTATACTTTAATGAAGTTGGAAGATCAGGATTTGTTTTTATGAAAGACTTTTGATTATTTGGAGGAACTGATTCACCCTGACTTTTACTTGGATTATTATTTTCTGCATCCAAAAAGAAAGATTCGAGATTTTTAAGAGAATAATGAGCAGATATTTCAGAAGTTCTCGACTCATGCAAATGCTGGAAATTAGGGACAGAAATATTTTCAAAATTATTTTGAATTTCGGAAAGATTTTCACTCTTTGTCTTCAAACTGTGAATTGAAGAATCATCCTTTTTAGTTATTTTTTGGGAATTGGAAGAATTGTTTGAGTCTTTTTTCTTCTTTTTCAATAACAAAGTCTCTGAAGGTTTTTCTTTCTTTTTAACAGATTCTATATTTTTAGCAAAAATACACTCTTGATTGTTTTCTTTCAATTTACGAATATTTTTCTTTGATTTTACTGATTGTTTCAAACTATTAAATGAAATCGATTTATGGGAATTCTTCTTTAGAGCACTTGGTTCCTGGTTAAACATTTCAGCAGAAATTTCTTTTGTGTTGGCACTGGAATTTGAAATTTTTGAATAAGATTCTGATCTCTTCTTTGATAAAATAATTAATTTTTCTAATTGGTTTGACATTTCATTATTTGAGATTTTAGGTACTTTTTTATTTTTGCAGTTCTTAACTGCAGTCACAGCCATTCTTGGATTTTTTTTAAAACATTCAATGTCCTGCCAACCAGCTTTAGAGCAGGTTAACCTTTCCAATTTTTTCATTTCAGCTTTGGGTACCAATTCTTTCTTTTTGGAGTCACTGCTAACTATTTTTCTATGTTGACCATTTTTTTTATTCTTTAAATCAGCATTTTTGGCTTCAGAACAAAGTTCTTTGCTTATATCGGATTTCTCAGAATTTTGGCAGCTAAATCCGAGATTACCAGATCTATTTTCAAGAGACGGCAAACTGATTGGCAAAGGAAGAGGGATTTCGGTTGAACCATTAAGAGGTTCTTGGAAAATAGTATCTGTTTTTTTACCGGAATGCATTGGAGTATAAGACTGGCATTTTTTAGAGGTTCCATCCGGGTTTTTTATTGTTGGATTAGTTTTAGATTTAGGGTAAGGATTAGCTGTGATGAGGCATTCAGTTGTTAAACTACCAATGTCGCTAACACAACATAAAGATGAAGGAGATGCGCATCTGTTTTGTAAATCAGATAGAAAAGTTTCAGTTTCTTCAATTGTCTGGTTGACTAAAAAATAAACAAAAAAAGTTTTCATTTATTTCAATTTCAGAAATATCAATTGTAAACTTTATCTATTTTTTCTTTATTAATAATTATTAATAATATGATAATAAAATTATTTACATAAACATCAAGATCATTTAGAAAAAACCATGGAACATAAAATCTTTAGGTTTGTAATACTTAATTAACAAATCTTTACAAATATATAAAAATGAAAATATGTGTGTACACTCAGTCTCTACCAAACTCCTCAGCCAATTTTTGGTCTACAAACTTGAAATTTGACATAAAGTGTATTCACACCTGGAACAAGCTTTTAACTGGTTTTGATCAAAAAATTTAGCTGCTAAGCAGCTTAAGTTGAAAGATTGAACTGTTACTCTACCAATTTTGGCTTTTCAGACTTGAACTTTTATATATCTATGGGGTCTTCAGACTTGAAAAAAAATTTATAGTTGGTTTTAATCGAGAAAAATAGTTGCATAGGAGTCAGAATTTGAAATTACAAAAAAATGTAAATCAAAATAAATACAAAAGCAAGCATCAAAGCATTCAGACCACCAAAACTTGCAAAGCACAATGATTCAGGATTTGGGTTTGTACGGGGCTGTTTTCATTTCAATTATGTAAAATAAAAGACTTTTGTTTTTCTTTTTTCTACATCACTGTCAAAGTCAGATGATGAAATTGTTGGGTTCTATTTCAAGATAATGACAAGAACAAAATGATTACAACTTTCCCCAAATGCTAATTTATTACATTATTAGAAGAAACTAATTGATTTTGGATAGAAGAATTACAAAATTTATCATTAGAATTAAATACATAAAATCTGTATATCTACCAAAATACTCTGCCAATTTTGGGTCTAAAGACTTAAAATTTTATATGAAAACACATCTGCAGTGGTCTAGATATGCAACTCAGATCTGGCAGGACCGTTTTGAGCTGTGGGTCACAGTCGCGGTCACATAGGCTTCCTTAACAACCTTAGTAGTAAGTCTTCGGCACCCAGGCAAAGGTGAGCAATGTTATATATGTATATATTACTTCTAATAGTAAATAATTTTAGAAGAAATATAAACCGTACCCTTGGACTCGATGTTGAAAGTTGTCAAAAAAGAAATCTGTTCTGTAAGTTTATTTTCAATTTCTTTTTTCTGATTGAAGAGATGGATTTCCTGCGGTGTGTGACGAATGCCGCTCTGTAGTGACCGTTCCGCAGTGAGCTGAAGACAAGATTTTGGTAATAACAAGCTACTGACATTCCTTTCATAAACTGAAGCAGACTTTGTCTTGCTTGTACCACTTAAAATAGATTTTCCATTTTTGAAAAGCTCTATGTAGGCCAAAAGAGCTGACGAAGCAGAAGTAAATTCTTGGTCCCCAACAAAAATCCGGCCATTTTCTTGGCAGATCAATCTCTCCATTTCCAGATAATCAAAAATTTGAAGACATTTAACAAAATAAAAATCTGGAAAAAAAATGACATTTATTAATCTAATATAAAAGAAGAAATCAGATATTGTATATCAAATACAGTAGTTAAAATAATTTAAACTTTTACTTAAAATATTTTTTTTCACCAATGGAATTTAAATGGTGTCACTGAGTGAATAATAAAGATATTTGTACTTTTATGTGATTTTTCAAAGAATGCATTGTATGGATGATGACACACTGGGAAGAGCAAAGAGCATTGGTTTCATTTTAGATGTGTTCTTGCATTTGAGAGGCTGGAAACAGAAGACACAAGATGAGGAGGCAGGACTTCAAAACAATTTTATTTCCCCAAAATGATTCTGTGAACTTTTGTTAATATCTTTAATATTATGAAAAAATGTTTTGTAAATTGTACAAAAAGATTTAGAGAACAAGCAACAACTTTAATATCCATAGAAAAAACTAGAAAAATAATTACAAAAATAAATTAAAAAAAACAAATTTAGAATTCATTACAATTAAGATAAGTTGATAGAAGAAAAAACTTTAAAATTTTTAATTTAAAAATAAGACAAAAAGTTTAAATTATAATTCATTTTTATTTTTGAGATGAGGAGGCTTATTAATTTAGGAATTAACTTTGCCACTTTTGTCCTCATCTAGTGGTTAATATTAAGGTGATGAAATGTCGAGTGATGAGAAGTCCAAGTGATGAGAAGTCGAAGTGATGAAAAAGCTCGGAGTGATGATTTGTCCGGGTGATGAGAAGACCGTTTACACACACACACCACACCAACACCATCAGCAGATACCACCACCACACCAACCACACCAACAACCACACCCGAGGAAAAAAAGTTCAACAAATTTCACAAAATTTAAAGTTAAAAATTAATTTAAAAAGTAAGTTAGAAAAAGTTAAAATAAAAAATATATTTTTGGTTCTATCAAAATTGAATTATAAAAGATAAACCAAATTCGAATTAATAACTTGAGGGATACTTGTTGTTGTGTTGACTTGAGACTTGACTACTACTATTACTTAAGAAAAATAATAACATGTTTACAAGTACTTACAAAATTGAAAGCGTTGTTGTTCATTTGTTATTTTATGCGCTTTTTGAACAATTATTGTTACATTTTTATTAATAAAATTAAAAAGGAGAAAAAATAACATAAATAGTTTACTTTAAATAAATAAACAAACAAACCTAATCAATCCCAATATTATCTTAGAAACGGTGTTACAAATTAAAAATCCCTTACAAAAATTAAACACTGGAATTTCAACTAGCCCAGAAACTATTATTAATCGAAATTATCTAGAAAAATATTTTGAATTCAGTACTACCGAGTAGCTGCATTCATTGATTAATTTGAAATTTTTAAGATAATTTAGCTTTAGCACTTTTTATGGATTAAAGACAATATGTTCATTATTTTTTTTAAATTACTCGTTTTGTTTGAGTCAAACGCTTTTTTTTTTCAAGAATAAAAAAACACCACAATCATAAAACACACATGCCACAGCCACGAACACAATTGCAAAAATGGTTACTATCAATCAATTTACTTTATTTTACGGATTTTTATTATTATTATTAATATTTAACTCTTTAGGGCCGATATAGCGGCCTTGAAAACATAAGGCAAAGACACGCTAATATTTTGAACCTAATCCATTTCTCTACTATAACAAACAGCAGCTCTAAGTAACTATTTGGCAATTTTGATAAGTGAGGGTCAGGGCCGTGCTTAGGGCCCCCGCAGACCCCACAATTGCGGGAGAGGAGCGCAAGCTCCTTATGAGCTGCAAGGCTTCTTGGCTTCATATATCTTTTGAAATGCAAAAAATAAACAAATTAATTATTAGAATAAGTAGAAAGTCATTTTTACACTTATATGTTACACCACACCAACCAATCCATCTCCCTGACTGTCTGTCTCTCTATATATATTCGTATGATCGGAGCCTGTAGTAGTTGTGGGTGTGCAAGGTGCCTTTTTTCGAGTAAAGGGGCTGCAAGGCGCATTCTGCGTCGGGACCGCTATGTGGCTAAGCAAGGCACTGGTTAGGATCCAAAGGTATAGAAACAAAAATTTGAAAAATTAGGGAGACTGTAAAAAATTCTGTATCTAAGCTCCTCATTGGTCATTACCCTGTCTTTAAGTCATCCATTCTTATTGGTTGAATTTCAACCGACTACGTCATTAGCAGTTCGCATTTTTTTTAAAATGATATTATTCCTTTTTTCCCTCTTTCAGAAATGCCCAAGGAACAGGAGTGATTAATATGTTATCTCTTAAATTGGGGCATTTAGTACCCCTAAAGTTAAACAACATAAGAATAATTCTTACTGGAGTAATTGTGATCTATAACTACAACAAAACACTCATTATTCTATTTTGGCTTTTAGGGTCTTTTGTGTATACCACCGCCTACTAGTATATTTGTAGGACTTAGGTATACTAAGAATGAATTGAAATTTAAATCAGTCACAAAATTTACCATTTGAATGGTATCAATTCCACTTTCTTTGGATTATGTACGACAACACTGCTATTTTGTGAAGAAACTGCTCTCAATGCATGGGTTTGCTTCAAAAGCAATTTAATAGTTTTGTCAAAAATATAGTTATTTTTTTATGCAAAGATTTTTGCCCTTAACTTTCTAAGCCAAATCAGTTATCAGAGTAGAAAAAAACAAAACCCTTGGGCGTGGAGTCTGAGAGAGACTACTTTACATTTTCATGTGATCATTGTCTGAAGATGGCTGTTTCATTCCTATCCAAGCAGCCAAGAGGATTACCTGGATGAAACGTGGTAAGACAACAACTATGGAAGGCAGTAATTACCGGGGATACAATTACAAGACTCTGCATTCCAATATGGTATCAGTTAATCATCTAAAGAAGAAGGCCACAGCGGATGAGATGGCCAAAACGTGGTGAAATTACTTGGAAGATGCGGACAAAATAACAGTACACAAGAAATTAATAGCCAGATTATTTTCTCCATTTTCTTTCATTTAATGGTCTTCTACGAATGCTATCAGTTCTTTCCATGCTGAACGTAGTGGAAGTGTAATCTAATGAAGGAGATGTAATGGTCTCCAGCATTAATCCTTTAGAACCTAATGGGCCAATCTAATAGCCCTTAGAACATAAGGCAAAAGAAAATACACCTAAACTTCGACCCTAAAATGTTGCTCCAATATTATGGCTCTGAGTGATTACTTAGTAATTTTGATAAATTAGGATTGAAAGCCCAGTTGTTTATTGAAGGACATTCTTGAACAAGCTGTCAATCATTTTAGGGTGCGTTCAAGCAGATGCTATAAAAATATTATGAAAATTGAAGAGAATATGTTTCCTCTTTTTGGATTAGAAAGCAAAAGGCCAGCAAGGCTGGAGCACTGGTAAAATCTCAGACTATGGAATTTTATTGCTCAAGTTCAAATCCCAATCAAAACCATTACATTCACCTTTAGCTGCCTCAGCTAAATAGCAGATGGGGCTCATTAACTCAGGAGAGGTGAAGGGCAACACTGAATGCAAAAAGCCCAGTTATATATAGCACATAAAAATCGCCTCGTGCCTAACTTGGGTGGTGCTCGACCAAGTAAATATAATATTTCCTCAAGACTTGACTATAAGCTACATAGGTAAAAAATTGAAAATTTGAAGGTACATGCATTTGGTTTAATGAGATTTTATTTCTCAGGTAAAGGATTAAAATGAGTAAAAATTTGGAATTTAGTCCCTCAATACCGTTTCTACTATATTTCAGAAATATTGAATACAGAAATTCTGTGGTGTTTTGCAGCCTAAAATGAGAATGGTAAGGTTTAGGATCAAATAATTTAGCCAATTTTCTTAACTACTGAAGCAGAATATTTGAGCCTAATTTCAAGTAATTTGTGATTAGTGGGTTCAGATTTTAACTTTTTGCTGTTTTGACATGCAATGACCCAATGTAACAATTACACAAAAGAGAATTCATATTTATAAATGTTGAAATTTAGATCTATTAGTACAGAAATAAATTTCTCAGTTGAATAAAAAAATTGCTATTTTTAGGTTATATTTTTTTTTGTTTAACCACGGTCTAGATGAACTCTAGGGGTCTATGGAATATTTCTGGTAGTTCAGACATAAATATAAGAAATTGGGAGTCCAAAATATTTTGGTGGTCCATTAAAAATAAAACTATTCATATGTTTTCTATGATTAAAAATCTAATTTCTCCTTTATTTTTGGTTTGACGAGAAAAAAGCTGAAGCAGACATTCTGTGAATTTGAATGTATATCCTAATGTTTCATTAACCTTTGGACCGTAACTTATCAGAACTACCAAGTAGTCACTCAGAGCCGTTATATTGAGAAACATGTTAGGATCAAAATGTTGGTGTGTCTTCTTTTGCCTTATATCTTCAGGTCCGATATATTAGCTTATTAGGGACTAAAGGGTTAAACTTTAATGAAATATTTTGAATTAAATGCTCTTTCTTTGGCATGATTGAGATATTTATAAAATTATAAAAAAAAATATATATAGAAATATTTTCTAATAGTTTTAGGCATTTCTATTACCTGGCCGAGAAAATTTACATTTAAAATGCCAAGATGTTTAAGAAACAGCAGGAGATCACAATCATGAGTCTTCCCTTCATATTGTCAGGTGCTGGAAAGAAGCCGAAAAAAAGTCCCACAATTTTTTTTTTTCTGATGTCTGTAGAAATGTTGATATTTTAAACAATATATAAGTATCCTATATTTGATAAAAAAATAGACAAAAATAAACATTTGTTTCATTATAAGTAATACTAAGTCGAGTTGGTTCTATAGCAGTTTTCATTCAGATGGGTTAAAGAGCATCACAAATTAAGCAGATAGAATATTCCATTTTTATTCAGATAGGTTAAAAAGCATCTTTTTTGTGTGCAGGACGCAGTTTACCCATGTGACACTTCTGAGCAGATCATTGCTTACCTGCTCATGGACTGCCCACTCAGTGTACCTTGCACTGATGTGGACCTAAGGAATGTAACGGACCGCTCATTGTTTCATCTCGAGATGAAGATGTACACTATGATGATGAAAGGGCATCTCAGATGTAATAATCAGCTAATTAACAGTGTGGCAAGGAAGGTTATAAACTAAAAGTTTAAAATCTACAAAATTAGATTTGATTCAGTTTTCAGATCAAATCGTTCATTTGCCATAAGAACCATTCCAATTTCGCCCATCAATGTCCAATTTCTTTAATGTCCAATAATGAAAAATTTTCTATGAGAAAACCCCAATATTTTTTTTTCATCAAATGGATTGATTAAGTAGATTGATAGATGATTATTTTGTTTTTTCGTTTGGACGTTTTTTTTTCTTTGCTTTTTCTATGGATGTTTAAAAAATTGGACATTATTGGAATGGGCGATATGATAATTAGACTTTTTTTCAGATGGGCATTTTGACTTAACACCTTTATTTCTGTCATTCCACAAAACCAGGTTTGGCTGACACTTTTTGGATATTCTATTTGACATATTCATAGTTTAAATAGAAAATAAAGTTTCTTGAAGAAAAGTCATACAGAATGAATTATTCTGACAATTCAATTAGTTAAAGTCGTTATTAAAAAAAAATTTAATTTTTTAATGATATTGATATAATGGTACTTTGATTAAATCTATATACTTATAGAAATGAAATCGTCATGTTTGATTGGGTCTTATATCTGGTTTCGAATTTCCAGTTTACAAGCCCAGGGTAAATGGCTAGATCGAACAGACGCTACTTTTCCAGAAGAAAACATGAAATTGAACTGTGAACACTGTTATTCTTAATTGTCACTCATCTATCAACTGACTAGTGTTGATGTTGTTTAATTTCAGTGATCTGACGGGAACCAGTGTCAGCAACATGACTTGATCGTATATATTTTTTTTAGCAAAATAGGAGTGTAGATTGTTGCTGAAATTTTTTTTTAAAAAACAGAGAAGATATAAAGAAGAGTTTTTAAATCAAAAATAAATAAATAACGGAGAAGTGCTTTTGAAATTTCAGAAAAAATAATTCATTTTCAAACACTAAGCGTTTTTGAATAAAAGCATTAGACTGTTTTCCAAGATAATTCCTAATTATCTTAGTGGCAAGTCTGTGGGGCTGGGCAACACTTCCAGTATTCTTTATCCTTCCATAATGGTAGAACAGATAAATTCATTACAATGAATTCATAATTCAATCCATGTTTGTTTTCTCTTGGATAAATATCACTTGGGAGAATTATTTTTCTAGTATTGATTATTTGCATATTTACATAGACAACTGATCCAATGGAACAAAAGAATATTTTTTGAGGGCAAAACACATTCATCATTAACCTCTTAATCAGTTATTATGAATTAACTCATCATTAGCTAATTTGTATTTTGAAATCAAATGCAAGAGATCTCATTAAAAATTAATTTTTCAAATAGAAAGAATTAACTTTGCCAGCAGACTTTGTTGTAGAATTGATACCAATATTGACCAAATCTTTAAGTATTTCAATTCATTTGCCTTGGACAATTTCACACTGCAAACTGATATCAACAATTTGCATTATTCTTTCTTTTTCTCTTATATAAAATCATTATCATCATCTATCCGTGCCTCAGCCAATATAGAATTCACTATACTTTTCTAGTATAGCCTATTAGTCTTAGCAATTAGTTTAGTTTGGTGAGGTTTAACGACCTATCAACCATTAATGGTCATTTAAGATCTCATAGGTTTTAGGGTCTTGGCAGTGGCAGTGTCTCAGCAAATGCTGCAGGTGAGCTTCCAAGACTGCTTGGATTAGGACTTGTGTCTCCATAAGACGAACAACACAAATCCACCTGAAGCATGTGCAAAGTGTCCAGCAAACTGGACAGATCTTTTTTAGACTTGACTTAATACCCTAAGTAGGTCACTGTATATCACTTAAAGAATTGGATGAAGTTAGTAATTTTGTCAGTTGCTAAACACTTTATGCTACGCTAGGGCTATCAAGGATGTTTTTATCATAACACTATTACCTACGGCTTGAAGAGGCCAATCCACTCTCATCAAAAGAAGGATATTTTGCCCCAGTTTCCTAATTTGGTGTTTTCAAGAGTTATTGTTTTGTTTCGTATAATTTCAAATTTAGACAATTTTTGTTTTTTACCAAAATAGCTCTGCACTCCACCAAACAAACCATTTGAGAAACAGGTATTTTTTTATCAAACCAATATTTGGGACGAAACTACAAAATTAAACCTTTTACCATGTTATTTGTCTGAAAGTGTATGTAATTGATCAAATATGATTTTAATTCATTTTTAAACAAAACCCCAGTTATTACCAGTGCACCAAGTCTACCAACACGCTCAACAGCTACAAAGAAATTCAATACAACCACATGATTAGTTTTAAACCAATTAAACTCTTATCATTTAGTTTTAAATATAAAACTTCATTTTTCTTTTGTTACATTATTTTCCAATAATAAAAGACAATCATTTAGTTATTGTGAATTTCTTAAGATATACAAAACCATTGAAATTTTGACCAACTTGATTCTCTTTCATTCTTTAACAAACACATTTCAATAATACTAATCCAACAATAACAACATGTCCATTATCTTTAATATGCTCACATGTTTTTTGTGATGTACCAACTATTAATATTTCCACAGCAAGAAAAATCTGGCAACAAAAAATATAGAAGAGGATATTTATTATTCTTTTCAAAATTTTTCTTTCTCTTGTTTTCTAACAAGAGTTTTTTGTTTTGGGGTCTAGTGTTTTTATATAGTCGTTCAATTTCTTTCCAAATGTTTTTGGTCCTCATGCACCATTCTCAGAGATTCTCAAGGTGGTTGTTTAGCGTTTTGGTTGTGTGTTAATAATTGTGGAAATCAGGTTATTTATCTTTTGTGTAGTTTGCGCATTTTTTTTCCAAACAAAAAATGTAATGGTTATTATTAAATATTATTTTGTTTAATGTTGGGTTCTTATTTTTGATCAGAAGGGCTTCTAGGATTGTTTGCACTTGTTGCATTTTTCCATTATTTTGGTATTATCAGTTAGTATTTGTTAATATCCAGTCGCTGTTTATTCATAATTATATATAAAATATACCTATATAAGATGCATAAGTTCCTAATAAATACAAGATAATGAACACATTTCCACATTTGATTTGCTAATATTTTTTAATATTAGTACCATAGAAATCTAGACAAATGTAGAGAATGGTGTGCAAAAGATCGATTCATATTATTAAATGCTGGCAAGGTAGACTGAATAAGGATCCTACTAAAATGATTTCAAACTCTTCAGCTCCCAAAATGTTAGCTTCATTTCGTTTGCTTATCATTTAGGTGTAAATGTGCCCAATAAAACCTGTCTATTTATTTTTGCTTAATTATTATACTTGTTTGTAATCTTCCCCACGTAAGACAGTGGAACTCCATGCATGTAAGGGACTTGTAGGGAAGACTTTAATGGGCAGATCCCACACCATAGTCTCTACATCCAAAGTTGGGGAGCCTTGCCACATAGTACACCCATCTGGAATCATAGGCTTTTCTGTATGTAAGGAATCATTCACAACAGTCACAAATTCAAAATGTAATCGCCAGCGTAAACAAACTGAAAAGGAAAAAAAAATCATTTTTAAATCTAGAAGAAGTAAATCTTATAATTCTGAAAAGTTTACGAAGTTGACTATAAAAGTAATGTTTGATAAAAATTCACTAATAAATAATAATAGCTGTGAAGGTTATTAATTCTTAAAAGAAAAATATGCTAAAAAATGTTACTCAATATAATTTTTTTTTTCAGAGATGGAGAAAACTGCAATTGTTTATTGTGACTGATTGTAGTAAATCAGAGATCAGTCCAACTGAATTTGAATTCAGTGTATTAAGGACATAAAAATCATGTAGAAGGATCAGCAAAACAAAACAAAAAAAAAGATATGCTCAACACAAGTACAGTAGAAGATTTGATCATCACATAGAATTTTATGACAATATTTGTGACAATATTCAATCAAAATACAATTAATACTAATATCATGCTATGCCTAATCCAGAGGGTCTCTGTGCCCCAGACAGGGAAAATAAAGAAAACTTTACTTTTAGGCAGCAAGAGTGGAGCAGTTGTAAAATACTCAGGAATCGTAGAACACAAGTTCAAATTCGATTCAAAACTATCACATTGACTATCTGCTGCCTCAAGCAGATGAGGCTGCTTAACTCGGGAAAGCAACTCATCTAGGTGTAAGGATAACATTGTTTCAAAAAAACCCAGGTAGATGAGACCCATCAATTCAATGAGAGTGACTCATTTCATTGAAGAGTAACACTGATTACAAAAGCCCGGGGCTATAATGAGTACATAAAACTGGCCCTGTGCCTAACTTGTGTTGGTATTCAATCAAGTAGATATATCCTACATGACTTTTACTTTGATTTAAGAACTGGTGTTGATTTCTCCATTTGTTAAATTCTAGTCACATTCTATGGATGACAATTAATGAAGTAAGCATTATTTTTTTATAAGAAATTCTAATTTATTTTACATAATTACAATAATGTGGGTTTGTTCCTTAACTAAAAAAGCTACCTAAAATCTCTGATTATTAGGGCTGTGACAAAATTCTTTTTAAAATATGCCTTATATTCTCTGGTTATGCTGGAAATATTCTTCAAGCATATGCTTATTAATATGCTTTTTTTCACAGGAATATTCTTTTAAAAAAAGAATATGCTTTTATTTATTGGGAATATTGTTTTTTTATTTTTTTTAAAGAATATGCTTTTTGTTATAAAAAAAAGAATATGCTTTTTGTTAAAAGCCTATTCTTTTTCTTTATAAAAATTAATTGCCATGCAATACATACCAATGTCAGAAATAAACCCAGGCGTCACCGTAAGCGGAACAGGAATGCTTATGTGTGTCCTTTGAGTGTGTAGACACATTTCTTGCTGTTTGCCATACAAAGTTATAGCAGTAGGTTGATTTGGTTTTCGTCGACATTCCTCAGATACTGTCTCTTCACTTTGGAGAGAAACACTTAACTAAAAAAAAAAATAAATCTTTTTTTTTTTATTTAAATATTATTTTTTAAGTTTCATCTTTTGAGAAAAAATGAACAATGATAAAAGCAAATAAACTCTTTTTCTTATGACAATTAAATAGGAAACAGAAAAAAAATGATCGGGTTTTTGACTGGGATTTGAACTTGTATGACACTATTCATTATTACCATTATCATTAACACTGTCATTCTTATCACAAGTGGTTATAACCAACAGTGTGATAAGGAGAATTTTCTCTCTTTAAAACTTTAGTACACTGTTTCCTGTGAGAGCACATCAATGCACAAATTCACTTAAATTGGTTGATTTTAACTTTAAAAGTAACTTTTGATCGACATTAGATTATAGTGAGTTATATGAAGTACTAAGTGGCATTGTTTGCTTATTTTAAAAAAAATCAAAATATCATTTTATTACAATAAATAGAAATACTTGCATCTTTTAGGCACATTTATTTGTAAAAAAAACCTATATAGACAATCATTGTCTATAATTTAAAAAAAAGGATTAATTCTCACCTGTACACAAGGTACAGTTCCACATGAAAAGTCAAAAACTCCATTAATATCTTCTCCAAGTTTGTAGGCACTTTTAAAAAGATAAAATCGAGCTACTTTTCCTCGAGTATTTGTTATGTTGTAAAAATCTATAAACAACAAATAAAAAAAAACATGCAATTGTTAACCAATTTCTTTTGAATCATCAAAAAAAAAAAATCATTAAAATAATTTCAGAAGTAATAAATTTCATGAAACATTCAAACCAGAAATTCAAATAGTTATTTTTAAGTGGATCAATTTGTTTGTTAAATAGTGCATACATGCATGAAAACTACAAAAAAATTTTAATTAAAGTTTGTTGAGTGTAAGAAGGGCCTTTATATGGATGAGAAAGAGATCGTAGTTTGAAAATTAATAAAATTCTTTTTTTTTTTATGATAGAAAAGAAAAAATAGTTCAAATAGTTAATGTGAGATTTAATTGTGTAATCATAGAAGTAGTAGTAATCATTGTTCAGTCCAGAAGCATTTCACATTATTCCATGAAAGAATGGTTACTTCCTTTCAGTGGACAGGAGAGGAATAACTAAAAGTTAAAGTGAATCAAAATATATTAAATAATAAACATGTCAATCCTGGTTCCTGATTGGCTCAAATCTTCAAAATTTGACAAATGCAGTTCTTAGTAGACCAAAAATAATGCAATAATCATTTTTAAAACCTAGTCAAAAATATTTTAAGAACAAGTATTTTTTAAAAAACAAATTTCTATCATACAAAATTAATTCTATTGAAAAGAAATTTTAATTGAAATGTTCATAGATTGTCTAAATTTACTAGATTATCTTCATTCATATTTATTTTTAAAGTAAAAGTTTTTAGCTTAAAAAAGGGGGAGTTAAGTTTTAGTAATGACTAAAGGAGGCCTAAAGAGACATTGGCTGAAATGTGGTGAAAATTAAAGCTGAGAGCAGAAGTCTAAATAATAACTAAATTTAAAAAATACTAACAATTATTCTTTTTTTCAATTAAATCATTAAATCTGTTATCCAAAATTTAAATTTTCACAAAAGAAAACATTCTATTTCTTATAAAATATTTTTTCTAATTACATGCTTTGTTTGTTACTTTCTATATAAGGGTATTTGAATGAAATAGTACCAAAAAGATTCATTTAATTAGTTAGTGTTAAAAAAATATCTTTTTAAAAAAACAGACAAAAAAATGAATTCAACAAATAATTTAGAAGAGAAGTGTGACTAACAGAAAACATAACATAAATACTGATGGTTGAAAGAAATTAGAAAGTATCAAATTCTTTTAATGGAAATTTATTTATATTTTTCAAATAATAAATAAATGCTATCTACATCTTTGCTTTACAATATATATATATAATATTTCTGTTATGCATTTCATGTTTAAAACTTTCCTTTTCATGCATTGATATAGAAACAAATTGTAGGCCAGGATTTTTGTGATTCCTAGTCTGATATGTTAGTGCATTATATACGTAGAAAGTTATAAACCTAATTTCTTTATTAAGAGTACCTTTATTAGAATCTTATATAAAAATGGGTGCTAAGTGTAAATAGTAAAAGTCATTTCAGCCTTCCCCACATCTTGATATTGTTTGTTTTTATGTTTAACAACATATCAAACTTTTTAGGTTATTTTAATGGCGAGAACGATTATGATAAACGTTATCTTTATACACAGATACTTTTTTATAAAACAAGTTGCACTATTTATTCCATAGCTAGTGGGAAGATGGGGATTTATACTTTTCCCAAGGGTATTAGTTGACATATCAAAGTAGACAGAACAACTTGGATTCGAACCCGCATAGTCTGGTTCCAAAGTCTGATTGCCTATCCACTGGGCAACGTCGAATAATAGTAGATAAATGTACAGAACTCTATTTCATGATTTTTCTCTTAGATAAAAAAGATAATCTTTTATTTTCATAAAAAGTGAAATATTGTTTCAAAAATTGAGAAACTTACGAGCTGCTTTTCTGGCAGTGATCGTTGAAAGAACCTGCAAGGCAACATCAAGAACAGAATTCTCTTGTCTGGAATGCTTCAAAAATGGATTAGCTGGGGCCACATCTTCATTTTCATTATAAACACTAATATCATTCAATCCTTGAAAAGAATAATATAAAAATGGGTTAAAACTTAATGATACATTAATAACATAAAACCTAATTGTATTAGAAAATGGAAATTGGAAAGAAAGAAAAACAAATATACAAAGAACAAATTGGAAATTGAAAAGAAAGAAATAAATATTGCAAATGAAGAAGAAACAAACTTTTGATAGTAAGAAACAAAAATTGAATAAAAAAAAAATTGGAACAACCAACTATATTTTCAAATCTGGGCAAAATCTTTTAGCCTGGGTGACTGTTTATATATTTAAGCATCATACCAAAAAAAAAAAAAAAGAAAAAAAAGATTCTTTGGAGACAGGTTTAAACAAAAACCAAGCAAGGGGAGAATACTCACAACACCGAGGAAAAATGGTTAAAAATACTCATACACTAAAACTTTTTTTTAAAAAGAAATTAAAAAAAAAGTACATTTATCATTTAGAACAGTTAAATAAATTTCCATTAAAAGTATTTAATAGTTTCTAATTTCTTTCAAGCATCAGAATTTACAATATATTTTCTTTTGTTAGTCACACTCCTTTTCTCAACTTTTTTTTTAAATGAAATTAAAAAGAATTTGATTTCATTCAAACTCACCACATAGCACCATAACACGAATGGGAATACGTAATAATTCAGTACGTTGATTAAGTCTTTGAGTACCAATTGTGATTTTGTACGAATATTTGATAGCCTGTCCTCTGTAAGATGGAGGAGAATCAGCTGGGATGACATCTTTATATTCATCTAAAAAAAAAGAAAAAGAAATATATTATAATAATAATAAAATTATTTTAATATTACCAGCATTAGTGATGTCATAAGATCAGTTTATTTGAAAACGGTAGGCTACCTACCTAAATAAAGAGGGAAAGGGGGCCCTTACTAACCCTTCCTAATTTTATTTAGTTTTTTCATCTTTCTGGATTTTTTGTCCCAGTCCCATTCTCTAATTGTAAATAATACAAATATTATCGCTGGGGTTATTTTAAGAAGGATCACCCCCTTAGAGGAAATTTGGCATTTTGGTGATTGTAGTATGTTGTGTTGAAGGATGCATGTATTCATTGTTTATAAGATATGAAAGGGTCACAAAAGAGTCTAGTTAAGGTTAAGTATTAGAAGTACGACCAGCCTTATTAGCTTTTCCTCCCCCCCTAATCGGCCTAGTGCCAAATTTGTATTTTTTTGCAAATAAATATAAAGATCAGTTTATTTGTTTTAAATAATTATTATTATCTTAAATAATCAATATAATAATTTTCCTTTTCACACTTATCAAGTAAGTACAACTGTTATGCCCTTTGACCCCTTTTGATGAAAATTGGAATGTCTAAACATTAAAAAACTAACTGTTCCAAAATTATCTCTTTAGACTTAGTGTCACTCAAAGTATAATAAAAAAATTATCTTTATGTAATTTTCAATTGAATATGCACTTCATTCAAATTATTTAAAATATCAATTTTTCTACAGAAATTAGGAAAAGAAACTATCACTCAGATATTTATTTTAAACTATTTACATGAATCCATTTAATATTCAAGGTCACAAACAAGTTATATCGACTTTTACATATCCATCAAATTTTTCACAGGCCAGTGTAGGGTTATCGTAGAACTACTTTCATACACATAACAAGTAAATCATGGCATATGGATATTGATGTAAACCACTTAATACATACTGTATTCAACACCATAGCATAAGCCTACAAGCACACATATTCTATTTTCTTCCTATGTAAATACATTGATAAAGTTCTATATCAATTAAAACCACAACCTCATTGTACATTACTTCAACAAGCATACATACACAACAGCCAGTTTAGTATAAAGAAGGAAATCACTAAAATCAATAAATTATTTATATACAGTAAAAGCTAGTATATCATCAACTTGGAACTGACGAGGTAGAAGATTAGATGAGGTACAAGAGGGGAATAAAGAAAACTTTTAATGAGGGGTTTTAAAGTTACTGTGATAAGATTCACTTTATACGTTATTTCATTAAGTTATTTCTTGTATATATAGAAAAATAATGTTAAAAATCTTTGATAGAGCACAGAACATGCACACATGCCCTAATTTACCAAACAGCAATGTGTTGATTGTATTATGTTAGGTAATGGGGTGAAAATTACCTTATCACCCTCTTTTTATGGCTACACCCAAGGTTTAAACACTTTTCAAAAGTTTTTTGATAAAGTAGATAATTATTTGGTCAGTTGTGAGTGAAATTCAAAGAAAGCTTTAAGAATCTAATGTGTATGTAATTGCAGGTAGGGTATCTAAAAAAATATGGCGAGATAGGAGAATTTAAATTTAAAAAGTAGGCAACCTACAATGATTTATTGTAATAATAATGATAAAAGATCAATGAGTTAAGTGAAATAAACATACACTGTTTTGATTCACCAGGAGCAAGTTTTAAGTCACAAAATAAGATTTTGGGTTTAGTAGAAAGAACTGTACATCCTTTTTCACCTGAAAAATTTCAAAAAAAAAAAAATATTTTTAAAAATAATAAATATGGAACTAGAATTTCTATTTGAAAGTAAAATAATAATAAATCAAACTTTAAGATTGTCACCTTAGACTTAAAGCCAAAATAAAAGTTCATGTTAGCTGAATATTGAATTAAATGTACACTTGTAAATTGTTTAAATTATCAACTTTTCTACAGATGTTAGAAAGAAAAAAAAAAAAAGAAAAAAAAACTCTCAAGGTAATTGCACCAACCACTTCAAATGTTAAGAACAAATCAGTTATACAAACTTTGATTTATCCATGAAATTTTTGATAGGTTTAGCTAATAAATGGAAGTTGAAAAATAAACTTTATAATAATACTTTTAACTAAAAATTAAAACAATTTCTATTTTCAAAGGTAAATTAACTTCAAATGAAACCAAATTTATTATTGTAAATTAATAATATCCTACTTAGACATAATATAAACTGACCTTTATTTGGAACAAAAGAGGTTTCACACCCTGTTGTGGAAACTTCTTCAGTTGATAAATTTGTTGATGTTGGCAGTGTGACACGTGCTTCACTAACAGTTCGTTGGCAGTGAATTTGAACACTGGCCCAAGCCAGAGTATCTAACTGTTTACCACTGAAAGAATAATATTTTTATAATAATAATAATGCATTTTTTAAAAACTTATATTGTCTTCATCCTTATTCTCTATTTCACTATGTTTCAATCAATCTATCCCTCTTCAGGTGACCTAAAGTGTTGACTCTTACTAAAAAGAAACATGATATCCAAAAAGCAACGCTAAATTTCAGAACATCAAAAAGATAAGAGATTAGTAAAAATGATAGATCTAAAAGAGAATATATGAACCAACAACTTAGGTCACCAGAAGAAGGCTGAAGAAGGATAGATTGGTTGAAACTTAGTGAGATAGAGAACAATAAGGTTAAAGATATTTGTCCAAATACCAGTTATAAAAAAAAAAAGAATTCTGTTGCAAAAAAATAAAAATTGCCCCAAAGCATTAATGTCTGAAGATGACAAAGCTTAATAATACCAAACTAACATTGATATCATGGGTAATAAACTTGTGCGATTGAAGGATAGAATGATAAAATGAAATCAAAACTGAGTTGTTTTTTTTTAAATTTAACAGTTTATCAAGTGTTTTGATAGATGTTTAAAGCTGAACCTTTTCAGCCCTTTTAAGGCACTATTTTTAAAGCTGAACCTTTTCAACACTTTTAAGGCACTATTTTTGGACAAATTGTTTACAGAGAGAAATAATTGTTCTGTTTAAAGAAAATAAATCTAATATTATCAAGCCAACAAAATTACTGTAACTGTTGATTCAACTTCGATAACTCAATAAAAATGTTAAATTGTAGTTTGTTTTTATGTGATGGTATCTGCCAGGAAGAAAATAGAGGCAGCTTATTAACACCACCTGACACAAGTGAGGAAGGACAGAAGAGGGAAGACAAACGCCAGCCTTGGTCATAGGTAGATGAAATGGATTAGTAAGAAAAAGATGTGTTTTTTTCATAAGAGGAAAACTTGGTTAATATGTTGTTCTTGTACACCAGTGGTTTTCAAAGTAGGCAGTACCACACCCCCAGGGGGCGATATGAACTTTTTAGGGGGATACTGGCGAGTAGATGAGAGGGCATTAAAATTGTGAAGGGGACTTCAGATTACAGTAAAATGTGATATTGGTGTTGGTAAAAAGGCTGGAAAAACAGGACAATTTAATTAAGCATTTCCCAGTCACTGCAAATAGACGTTTTAGCCTGTATAATTCCACCATATACTTGCCTATATGTAACGCCATTATGGCATTCATTGGCATTTTCATCCAGCGGTGAAGGGGGACCCTGGCAAAAAAAAGTTTGAAAACCACTGTTGTAGGCAGATGAGAAGACCTAAGTTGTTTTGGGTGGACTTGGATTAATTCATATGGATTTGTTGCAGTCAAGGAGGACAAGGTTGTTTGTTTCACTGTTTTGCATTGAAGATTTTGTCGTGTTGTCCTGTAGTTTACTTTTAATAATCAAACTGTTAACTTAGTAGTGTTGTGTTGTTGCATTTCTTAATTTAAATATTTCACTACATAAATATAAAGGTCTAAGGGTATTAAAGACTTCTATAGCTACTAAAAAAAGTTTGTCATGAATAAATGCTAAATTAACAAAATCAACTTACTTTGATTCATTATCTGGAAGAGCTGAATTGGAAAATGTAATGATACAATGAATGGTCTCCCCTGCCAAATATACAGGACCTCGAATTAAGCTGGCTACAACATCAATCATTTTCTAGCATTGAATATGATTGGCCAGTATCTGAAAATAAAACAATAAATTGTAACAGTGGCATAAAAGAAAAAAATTATAAATCAGAGACTATTGTTTAGGACCATCAGAACAATTCATACTTTATTGAGGTAATTTCTTCTAAAGCATTCAAGGATTCAGTCACCTCTCATACTTTTGTTTACATTTTGATCTTACGAAACTACGGTTTTTATACACATATATTATTATTATTATTAATGGAATTATATTTCCGACAGTATTTTTAAATGAACCGTATTAATTACAATTAGAAATTAACATCAATAAATAATTAGGATATTTGCATATAGATCTATTTCATTCTTCCAGAAATCATCAGTCCAAATTCGAACCAGATTTGCATTTATATGAAAAACAAAAAATATTTATATATTGATTTAGAAAAAAAAAGTTTATTCTTTGCTTAATAATGGATGAAAATTTCATTATTTGATTTTGGTAGATTTTTAACTACAGACTGAGAGGAGAGACTCCATAAGAAAATTTCTATAATTTGGTCAGAATTTATAAAAATGAAGCATCCCACATTCAAAATCACAATGTTAAACCAGAAGATTGCCAAAATTTGTTGAAAATTAGTGAAAAATGATTGGTACTGTTACTGTTTACATATTTTTAACTATAGATGCCAATACACAACTGTTATTTTTTATCAATGTTTACTTAACACTTCTGTCAATGGACAAAGGTTAAAAGGTAAAATTTTCAAGTTAATTATTGTTTTAAAATATCACAAGGTAAATATAACAATGATCATTGTTTTATGATTGAAATTTTAAATTTGATATGTTTGGTTTTTTGGTGGGGAGGGTTCTTTTTTGGAATTTATTTTTGCAAGTAGAAAAAAAACAAAAACATAGCGCAGTTTGAATTACCCGACTTTTCAATTAAATTTATATTAGGGTTTCTTTTTTTTCTGTAAAAGATAGATTAACATTTTGCTTATTTCCATACTTGAACATGAAGAAAATTCATTATGATATTTTAGAAATTATCAATATCATAGTTTTTTTCTAAATGTTGAAAACATAATGAATATGTTTTCAATTAAAAAGATAGTTCTCAAATTTGAACACATCAATTTTATTAAAATTTTAATATTTTATTTTTTGCCTTTTATGATCAGAAAAGAAATTAAGAAAAAGTATTTGCCGGCTGCGAATAGCATTTTCAAATAGGCGTAAGAAGACGTTTGTGAATATAAACCGCCTTCATTTGCTTTATAAACAATCCGGAATTTTTTTTTTACAGGGACATCTTCAGTTATTCGCCGTTTTTATCAACGCACTAAATAAATATGGAAGGCGAAATTTAAAAAATATATATATTTGAATTAAAAAGTTATTACGTGTCAAACAAATTTTTCTGTATTTTAAACGATTCAACGGATTTTTGCACACCTATCCTATAACATTATTTGTCAATTTTTTTTTTGTTGAATTGATAAAAATAAAATCGATTTCAAATTAAAAATAGGTTATGGTTTGGTTGTCCCATAAGTTCGTGAAAAACTTTAAAATAAATTAATATTTTTGCTTTCCAGTGAAAGTTTCAGCGAATTAATTTTATAAATTTTAAGTAAATTTAATTAAACTAAATTATCAAATGAACGTAATAAAAATGAATAAACAAAATTTTATTTTGTCATTTTTTATTACTGTTTCAAAAGTTTATTGAATGATTATCATTTTTTGGCAGGGTGGGTGGTGTGTGTGCTATTGTTTAATCCTTTGAAACACGAATTATCAAAATTACCAAGTAGTCACTCAGAGTCGTTATAATAGAGGAATAATAAACATATTAAAATAAGGATAAGTAAAAACACTATCTATAAAACCTTTTTTTTTTTTTCGTAACTACGAGGAAATTTAACATTTTGAACAGAGAGCCAATTATTTTCAATAAATTTACGCGAAAAAAACATATTGCTGTAATAATTCATTATACTTTAAATCAATTCATCATCAATAATAAAGAGAATAAAAATAGAAAAATAACTAACTTTCTTCTTTCTTTGATAAAAATAAATTAAGTTCAAAATCTTTTTTATGTTTTTTTTTAAATTGTCAAAAAGAGGTTTTTCGGAATTTGAAAATATTTTTTTTTGTTGTCATTTAAAAAAAAAAAAGTACTTACATTTATATTTTTCTTTTATATTTTAGGTTAAGCATTTGCGTTTTTTCAACTTAACTGTCGTTATTTTATATAAATATACCAATAAATAATTAGACGTATTCATTGTAAGTAAAATAATGTTTGCGTCGATGTGGATGTGGACATGTTGAAAGAAAAACAAAATAACGGGGAGATAATCAACCAATATTAGATTAGCCAGATGTCACTTCCGGTTTTAATTCATATTTTTCTCGCCTACTTGGTGAGCAGAACAGAACAGCACCAATTGTTTTCTTTTTGTCAATTTGTTTTCTTATAAAAGCAGAATAAAACGAAATAAAATGATTGCCCTCCTGTAACTGAAACCGATGATATATTTTAAAAGAAATTGAATGCTTCACTTGTAATAATGGATACTTTAAAAAGCCCTAGTGCTCAAAATAATTGAACACTTTAAAAATTCAAAACATTAGACCAAAAATGAACTTTAAATATATTTCCTACTATTAATTAGGTTATGTATTTCTAACATAATTTAATAAAATGCAAAATAATCCATCTTACACGGGAGAGAAATCAAAGACACCTCAAATAAAAGTGAAAAATTGATGTAAAACCAAACTTAACATTTTGCAAAAATATAATTGTAGTTACATACAAAATAATTCTCAGTAGTTTGTGTGGCCCCAAAGAGCTTGTGATCAGGGATGGGATTTAGATGTATGAACCAGTGATTAAAATATTATGAGTTCGGCGAACCGGTTGTTTGTCAGAAATCTAATTTCGTCCCATCAAATTTCGACATAATGTTAACGATGAGCTTTACATAGAAAAAGGAACATCAATAATAGACAAACAAGACATATAAAGAAAAGTCTATAATGAATTTATTGATAGACACAAAAAAAATGAGGTAGAAAAAAAAAGGGGAGAAGGATAAATTTTCAGTTCACAGGCAACGAGATGAAATTTACGAAATCGTGTATAAAAAATAAGTACTGCTTGAAAATGTCCTTACAAGCACACTCGTTAACAGTTCGACAGAGGCAGTTTGAATGGCTATATAGAACAAGAAAAAGAGAATTATTAATTTTTTTATACTGTCCTCTTCCTGGAGTTATTGGTCTGACACAAGCTTCATTTTTAATCATCAACAATTGTTTTTTTCTTTTTACGAGTTATTCGTTTCTTTCCACACGAAGAAACATCTTGATGAATTCCATTGAATTCATCACTTGGTAGCTTCTTGAATTTTCACTTCTTCTCCTCGAAGTAATTTGAAGAGTTCCTATGAACTTGGTTTTCTTCCACGAAGAACAACTTGTTGAATTCCACTAAATTCATTTTCTCTTTTTTTCTTTCCATGAAGAGTGTACAGTTAAGTAATAATAAACAATCTTCTTGCATCATCACCTACTGCAATAGAATACTTAATTAGTACAGTAAACCATTGTACGCTGCCTACCTTTTAAATTGAAATTTTCATACCTCAACTCATTTTTTAGATACCTTACCTGCTGCGACATACACTTTAGATACTTAAAGCTTTTTTAAAATATCACCCACAACTGACAATATGCTTTTATTGAAAATACTCTTGTCACAGCCATAGTGGTTAGGGCTATTACAAAAATAGTTTCAAATAAAAGCATGTTGTTACAGCCCTACTAATAACTGCAGAATTAAATAAAATGGTAAGATCAGAAAATAGTATAATAACGACCAGAATATTCTTTAATTAAAACATGTCATAGCTCTAATAATGAGTTACAACATTAAACACAAAAAAAGAAATTTTACTTAAATGCAAAGCCTGGTAAAATCATGAATTACATAGAAAAAACACACATGAAAAGTAATTTTAAGATTAAACTTAAAAACGTAAGGGAAAATTTTTTTTTATTAAACCTGCAAAAAAAAAGGACAAGATATTCTAGTAGGAAAAAGATTTTTTAAAAAAATTATATTTTAAAATATTGCTGCAAAGTATAAATTTTGAAAAGACAACTAAAGGTTACTATATTGTAAATAATAAAAAAATCTTAATAATTAAGTCAAAATCAATACAAACCATAATGAATTAAAAAAATAAATACCTTAAATATGATAAAATAATTACCGCAATTTCAAAATTTATAGTAATAAGAATTTGTTTAATTTAACTAAATGATTTTTAAAATGCCAATGAAATTAAAAATTAATTTAATCAATTAATTATTTAAATAAGTAGCTATCATTAGAAATCTGTATTGCAAAATTTATAATTTGAAAAATATTTTAATTTATTATTGAACAAATTTCAATTTTACATTTAGAAAATGTAACTGTGTTCTGATGTTCAGTTAATCAAGTTTTTTTTTTCTTTTTTTGATTAATGCAATTAGAAATTATCCTATTTCATTCTTGAATAATGATATAATAATGTTAAAGAATTCTTAACACAGCATTTTTGTAGGAGTGGATGGATTAACCACCAGCAACAATGTTTTGGATATAGACACAATATCAAATTATAATTTCTTTGTTTCCATTCATAATATTCTTAAACCATTGAATAGTTTATTTTCCTAATTATTCTATGGACCCCTAACATAATCCTGACAAGGAAATGAAAGAGACAACAAACAAAAGTTTTTCTTTTGAAATTATTTTCTTGTAGCGTTTATTAAGTTTTGTATATGAGAGAGAGAGAGGGGGGAGAAAGAGAGAGGAAGTAAGAGAGAAATCATCCAGTATAACAGAGGAAACTAACAATCATGACCATGTCAACCTATGGCTTTCTTAAACACAAATTTTGATTTTTTACAAGTTTTTTTTTTTGTTTTTTTTTTACATCTCCCTAACTTGTTTTTTGCATTTGTATTTAAAAAAAAAAAGAAAAATATACTTTTTCATTGAAAATAATACAGTTGTGTAGATTTTATTGATAGAATTTACAAGAAACAATAGACAGGGTGAACAGAAAAAGACTCCTTGTTTTGTTTTTCAAATATTTACTTGGTGAAACACTAACTCAACTTTGGCAAAAGGCTATTTTTATGTGTTCTATAAACCTGGGACTTTTTCATTCAGTATTGCCCTTCACCTAGATGAGCTGCTCTCCTGGGTTAATGAGCCCAATCTGCCTGAGGGAGTTAATGGTGAATGTAATGGTTTTGACTTGGATTTGAACTTGCATACGATTCCAGAGTCCAAGCTTTTACCACTTCTCCACCCTTAGAGAAAGCTAGCAAATTTCATGTGGGATTGAATGATTTTATAGACATTCAATACGAAATATGTGAAACCAAGGAGTGTTTTGTGTTCATTTGTATTTAGTCATTGTTTATATTAATTTTTTGTTTGGGTCACAATTTTTCAAATATTTTTAGAAAGCTTATTTTAATTTGAAGCCATATGTCTTTTAAGTATAATTTAATCTGTCAAAAACAAACATTTTAGAATAGGTGATCAACATGCTGTGTTTTCAAAAAGTTAACGTGTCTCTATAATTTCATCATCATAACTGTATCCTGTATTTGAAAAGCTGATAATAGGAATTATATCTTTTTCTAAAATTTGATAAGAAAATGTTTGAAGAGACAATTTATTCTAAAGAATAGTGTATGTTTCCTAATTTAAGAAAAAACTAGAATCAAAGTCCAAACAACTGTTGAAAATGATCACAATACAAAAGATCAACTTGACAATTCAAATTTTTAACACTCCATGAATCTCCTCTAATCTAATGGTTTCACTTCGAGGTCAAATCTAACACAGGCCTGACAAAGTTTGTGGGGTTTTTGTTTATAAACTTTTTGCTTCATCACTGCCCACAAGTAAAAAGCCAAAACATTCAGATTAAAAAATATATGTTCACAGTATAAGATGTTGTGTCATCCTACTGAAAATAACCAATCATTTTCTTTTTAAGAGTTAACTGGTTGATGAAAAAAGAAATGAAAGGTGCACACTGATTTTCTGAACGCATTGTATATTAGATAATGAAATTATAATCACAACCATTAATGAAAATTGCATTATTGGTGGATATTATATTTTGGTGGATATTTTTATTTTGCCACCTCTGTATTTAAGTCTATTGATATAACTCAATCTAAATGCCAAAATCAATGCTTCTGGGAAAATCTGGACAATAATTTATTTAAAGGCATATCAACCCTTGCAATCATTTAATGTGAGGAGCAATATTTCAACAAAAATAATTTCTTTTATATAAACAAATAGTTAAAAGGTAAATAGTCAACCTTTGTGGTTATGGAGAGAGATGAATGATAAGTAAACATAACAGTCTTAAGTTAACTTAGATCTTATAAAAACATAGTTCAAACGCTATGGCATCAATATATATCCCGTTAAAAAAAAGAGAGAGCGGAAAAAAAATGCCTTATGGGTGGATTGGCAATTTTGTTCTATCCTGCAAGCTTAACCCAGTGAAAATTGGGTGGTGGGAGAGTCAATAGAAGACAAAAATTTGTAAATAATTCATTGCAATTTGTAGATCGAATTTTTAAAACTATTTTCCACTATCTTATCATTGTTACATTCATAACATTTCTTCTGGTGATTCCTTTGGCCTTCTTCAGGTGTTAAGAAAAAGGATAATAGTCAGAAAAATAGGTCTATAGCATGATTAGTCTTAGTGGTTGGATTCAAATTTTTAACAACCAGTTCACAGAACTCATATTTAAGCACCGGTTCGCAGAACCAGGTTAATCTCCATCCCCATCTGCATTTGAAACTAGCATCACATTTCATCTCTGGGAAAACTAAAAATATCGTTTATAAATATATATATAAATTTCCTAACGTAATATCTAAATTGCTTTGGATAAAGACTTCAAAATAACGCGGGACATTTATTTATTTGAATCAAAATTCTTTTTTTGAATGAATTTTTAAAAAAGCTTCAGAAGCTGAAATATTAAGCGAAAAAATAAAGCTAATACTTTCTTTAATATATATATATATATATATATTGTGGATAACTGCTACCCTTGGGTTTCAGCACTGATGTGCTTCTTCAGGCAGTTTTGTATGGATTCCAACAAAACTGCCTGAAGAA
>JAUZSX010253495.1:0-15192 GCA_034780655.1 Idiosepius hallami
ATATTTTATATATATATATATATATATATATATATATATATATATATATATATATTGGGGGGGGTAATGAGTAATGAGATGAGGCTTCTATATTAATTCTTTTTTGTTGACTGTTGTTCTTATCTTACTATTATTATTGTTTTTACTACATTGTTTCAGCCAACTTTATCCTCCCGCCTTCGTCAGGTGATTAAACACAACACTCGATGGGAACTGAGTCTTAAAACAGTATTCCTAGCAACCACTGTCTTCCATAGTTTTTATCTATTGCATCACATTTTATAAGACCGTAATATCAGATGATAGGGCTTTAAAATCAATGTATTAATTTCTTTCAAACTGTTGTCTTTCTATGTTGAATCTCAACAGTTAGGGGTGAGCATTGCCTGAAAATAGCAGTTTCAATTCCTACCCAAACAAGCAAGAGGTTCAGTTGGTCAAATGTGGTGTGACAGACAGCAACCAGCGAAGGCAGTGGTAGCTGGGAATACAGTTACAAGACTCAAAATTCCTACCCGGGTGTCGCAGTTATTTACTGGGCGAAGGCCAGTTGATAAGTTGGCCAAAACATAGGGAACACCAACAACCATTTAAGATGAGTACAGCAGTCAGCAAAAAGAAACTAATAAATATATTTTTACTCCAATTACATTAAAAACCTTTTTCCCCCCATATTTCTAACAAACAAATAAAAATAAAAACTTATGATAAAAAAAAACAAATTTTTTTGATAAAGGTTCGTTTTTCGATTAATGTTCCTTAAGTTGGTTGAAACATGGTGTAAGAACAATAATAAAAGACGAGGACAATAGTCAACAAAGAAATTAATATATAGTCGAGTTATATTTATGTAAAAACAACCAGAGTCATTTGTTTTGATTGTTTGTGTTTTACAGCATATCAACATTTTTAGGTCATTTAATGCCAAGAACAATGATTTTAAAAAAATATCCTTTTTTTGGTCCACAAACAGTTTTTTTTAATAACACAATATACTCTATTAAATCCATAACTGGAGGGAATGTGGGGATTCATACCTTTCCCAAGGCTATTAGCTTAAGCCAGACTGCTTATCCACTGCTCCAAGTGAACCTCCCTACAAGTCGTTTGGTTCATAAGTCTTAACAAAGTAGATTTTAATGAAGACTGGTTTGGATTTATTGATTTTTTTTATTAACAATTGCAGATGAGCAATTTTGAAAAAAAAAAAATAAAATAAATAAATAAAGCAAAGTCTTCAATCATGCAAATTGTTTTGTTTTTTGTTTTTTTTTGTTGAAGTTAAGATGGAAAACTGCTGTTTTGAAAAGAAAAAAATGCTTTTTAAATATCAGGGAAAAGAAATTCAAATACACATAAAATTTCTATTAGAAATTTGTGTTTCTGTGAATTGAAAAAGACCAGGAGTACTTTCTCACTTTCTCAGTACTACTACACGGGCAAGTAGTGACTGTCTAATCCTAAAAAAAGAAGGCCATTACTAAAAAGTTGGAGTATTCATTTGTGGGATTGCAATTCATTCATTGCTCCAGCCTTATTTCAACAAGTCCTGTTGCAAGTATTAAAATGCAAAACATTTAGCTGTCATTTATGCATTTATAAGTGGTTGGGGTTTTTTTTTTGCATTAGTTGTTGTAACGGGATGACATAAGGTTGAGAAGGCCAGTTACTTGTACAGGGCTCACTTCAGGATGTAGTGTTGGAGTCTTCTTTAGCTCAAATAATATACAGCCATCATGAGCATACATCCTAGAAACAGACTGATTAATTTGTTTAACATAACTATGTTGTGCATAAAATCAAAACTGGATGTGGAACCTGTTCAAATGCAATTAGAGTTTGAATAGTATATAAATTAAATAGGTCTTTGCTTTATCTTAATTAACTAAAGAGTTCTTCATACCAAATTACATCAATTGATTGCCTTTGCCTTGATCAAACCCAAAGATCTTTTTCCTCTAGTAAATTTATGCTTGTTTAACTTGTTTTTTCGTGTTTTAGGGCATATCAAAACTTTTTTAAGGTCATTTAATGCCAAGAACAATCATAGTAAAAATACACACAGTTTTTTTTTCTTAATAAGATAATGTTCGTTATTTAACCCAGCTCGAGAGAATGTTGAGATTTATACCTTTCCCAAGGGTATTAGTCTAATTATGAATGCAAATCGAACGACTGGGATTTAAACTTGCGTACTACGATTACTAAGTCCAACTGCCTATCTACTAGACCAAATGGACCACCCCGAGTAAATATATAGGTGAGATTCTAAATCATTAAACGGTGTTTAATCTATACCAATGGTAACTGATTATATGAAATTATGCTATTAAAATAGACTTCTATTTTAATTATTTTTTCTTTACCTATTTAAAATTGTACTTTACCTTCTTTTAAACGAAAAAGAAACAAAAAAAAGGGGGGGGAAAGAAACAGTAAGAGTGAATGAAAACAGATTGTCCATATATTTTGCTTTGAATCAATAACTAAAAATCCATTTTAAAATTCACTAAAAGTGCAAAAGCCACTCAGCCTGCAGAGCTCATAAAAAACACAACTCATGATCATTAATATGGAAATCTTTGACATCAAGACTTGATTAAAGATAACGGACTGTTCAATAGAAACTAAATGCAAGATTGGAAAAGAAAATTTTTAAATAACAACAAAACATTAACGACTAATTAATAAAAGAGTTCCAATTTATTGACCAGTTTCATAAAGATAATTATAGGATTTTTTGTCAGAACTCAATAAGTAAATCATAAACACCAATATATCAATAATCTAATCTTTTCTTTTTTTTTTTAATTTCTAAGAATTAATAATTGTTTTTTTTATATTAAAAAAATAAAAAAATCCAAAACAAAATAGTTTATCTTAATTGCATATTAATACATTTACTTGTTTTAAAGAATTTAAACAGTTTGATATTTTTTTACCTCAAATTGTCAAAATGTGGCTAATATATTAAATAGGTTTACTGACTTTTCATCACCCAACAATTCATCACGGAAATATAATCACTAGACTTTTAATCATGTGTTCTTTTCATCATGTAAACATTCAATCACTCTCACATAGAGAACTTTAATCACCCCAAAGAAAAATTACATTTATTTATGTAATATTGTTACTTAATTATGTTTTTATTACTTTAAATTTTTGGGATTTATGACGATTTTGGAGTTATTCACAAAAATGGATATATATATATATATATATATATATATATATATCCAAAAATGGACAAATAATATAGTGAAAAAACATCTTTTTTTAACAGAAAACATATTTGGTATAACCAATCAAATGCTTTCAGAAAACCCAAAGTGATAAAAATTCATAGTTATTTGATGACCACGTGATTAAAAGTCTAGTGATTAATATTCTGTGATTATTATTCAGGTGATGAGACATCAAGTGATAAAAAATCTGTACACCATTAAATGACTCAATGCTAAAGATAACCTTATTAGCCCCAATGAACTGTTTCAGATGTCAGAGAAAATAAGGTTTAATACATAGATATTTTTAGTATAAATTCTATACATAATAAATTCTTTATTATTAAGGAAGTCCACTTAAGACAGTAAATAGACAGTCAAACTTTGAATTCATAATAAGCGTGTTTGAATCCCAGTTGTTCTGTTTATGTTTCACATATGGACTAATACCCTTGGGTAAGGTATTCATCCATACCTTTCCTCCAAGTAGTGTTTAAATAGTACATATTGTGTAATCAAAAAAAAAAAAAACTGGGTCGACAGAGAGAACAAAATTGATTATCTTCAGCATTAAATGACCTATAAAGGTTGATATGCTGTAAAACAAAACAATTTCATCATTTGTATTCTTTTATCTTGAAAAGAAACCTGCACAGTTAATATAGAGATATTTAAGAGGACTTTTTGCTATATATTAAAAAGTTTTAACTTTTTTAGTTTGTTTTGTTTAATGGCATATCGACCTTTTTAGGTCATATAATGCAGAAAAACAATCATTTTTAATACAGACCTTTGTTTTTTTTGTTTTTTTTCTTTGTCCACACATGATTTTTTGAACAACAAAATATGCTGTATTTAATCCATAACTGGAGGGAATGTGGGGATTCATACCTTTCCTAAGAGTATTAGTCCAAATTTTAACGTGAAAAGGATTCCAACTTGTGTATCAAGATTCCAAAATCTGACTGCCTATCTACTATCCAAGCTGACCTACCCCATTGTTTTTGGTAAAGTAACATAAAATCAAAAAGTGATGACAATATATATCATTGCTTTTCCAGTATTATAAGACAATGTTAAACTTTCTAAAGAACTTAAAGTTAAAACTTAAGATTTTAAATAACTATCAAAATTTAATATACGAGAGTCTCAAAAAAGATGCACTCACACTTTGAATGATTAATCAGATTAGTTAATCTAATTGTTGCAGGTGTAATTAATTAATCATATTGATTATTCAAAGTCTAAGAACGTTTTTCTTTAGTCACCCTGTTATATTATAATATATGCGTATAACATGGTATATTCATATGAAAATATAAAAGTTGTTTCTGAAAAAAGTATTTATAATCAGATTTTTTTTCAAATGAAATAATGAAAGTAAATGTGTAGATTTTGTTGTGATTAAAAAAACTTTGATAGCATATCAACCTTAAACTTTTTAATCATTTAATGCCAAGAACAATCATTTTTTTTTATAAAAGATTAGATATTTTTTGTCCATGTGATGTTTTCTTTTTTAAAAATACTATCCCTAGCTGGAGCAAATTTAGGGATTCATACCTTTCCCAAGGATACTAGTCCAAACGGGATAATTATTAGATAGATTATTAAAATCAAAAAGATAATTTATTTCTATTAAGATATCAGAAATATTTTATTTAAGTTGAAGATTTTTTTTAATGACTATTTCATACCACTCAGCTTAATGCCCTGAAGCAAAAGAACCTTAAATAACTTTTTTTTTGTTGTTGAAAGATTATTTTCATAGTAACCAAAATAAAAACAAGAAAATAAAAATTACTTTCAAAATTAATAAAAAAAATAATACATAATCAAGAAGAGTTTTGTTTACGTAAAATGAAATATGCATTTAAAAGAGTTCTATTATATATAAAATAATCACCTAAAATCATTGATTACAAAATAATACTACCATGGATATTTCCATTGTAGTTTTAATGTAATATTATAGGGTGTTTCTGAGGGGGAGAGGGTTCTTTTGGTTGCGTGGAGGCTCTGGTTCGTAAAAAAAAACAAAGTATGGTTCAGTGATGTAAGCAGCTCTGTATAAACCAGGGTGATAGGTGTGTCTTGGTGGGGAGTCCATCTGAACAAGAAATAAAGTTGGTCCACAAAAAATTCTGTTGTTATTGTTGAGAGATTGACTTTCAGCCCAGTGGAGCAGCAAACAGGGATGGAAAAAAAAACAGAGATCCCTGCCCCGACTTCAAGGGACCAGGTGTGAAATGAACTTGGTAAGGTAAGGCCCATTAGGCCAGCGCATGAGAGCTAAGGACTCCCCCAAACCACCTCACCACCAAGGACACCCCCACACACACAAAGTAAGAAGAGCCTTGCCCTCCAGGGAGAAAATACACCTCTTTCCCAGCTCAACCCTTTCTTAGAGCAAAAGAAGACCCTTGCTGTCACCAAGGAATATGTAAATGGTTAGAATTACAGAAATATCAGAAAGTGAATTTAACTTTTTAATATTCAAGCAAATATTGAAAAATAGTTCAAAACTGCAAAAAAAATTGCTTAGAAATTTTTTTTTGAGAATTTTTAATTAATAAATTGTTTTTATTCAAAGTCAGAAAAGCTAAAATCTGAAACGCACTTTTTTTAATTTAGGTGTTAATTACCTATGAAATCAAGGGTAATTAAAGAAAGGTAATCTGTTCAAATCAAATTACTACTTGTGATTTATATCACACAAACCAAATACACCCAATTAATATTTAGATGTTCACTAATCAAATAGTGATGTGATACGAATATTTTACTTAAAATATAAGATGTCACTTCAAAAGGGCTGAGTTTGGATTGATGGCAAGAATACAACAAAGAGAGCAGACAAACATTCACAATTATGTAATATGTAACCCATTTTAAAGAGCCGTAGCTTACTTCGTTTTTGTTAGTGCTTCTATATAAATTTAATATATTTTTATAGATTTTCATAAGTAATTTTTACAATATCAAAAACTGTAACATGTTTTTCAGAAAAGTTCTATTTCTGAGTACTAGACTGCTAATGTATGTCAATTCACTTAATTATTCATTTCATTTTTCTTAAGCTAACCAAATATAAAATTTATTCAATTTTTCTCGTGGATTCAGGATCTTACAATAAAACATAAATACAATCTAAAGCTTTTTTAAAAAAAAATTATTATTATTATTTCATTTATATATATATATATATATATATATATATTGGTGCAAGCATTAGATCTTTTGGTTGTTTCCTTAGTAATTAACAAATTATCAAACCACAACCTAAAGATTAAGAAAAACAGTAAATTTAACAAATAAAGATGAGGACTATAGCCAGCATAATGAATATCCAAATGATGAAATCTTTAACTCAAAAGATTCCAAAAACGAGTAAATTATAAAAATATAAAGATGAGGACTATAGTCTGTGTAATTAATATACAACAATGTTATACTGTACAGCCTGTACAAATTTTGGAATTTAACTTCTCCTGAAGCAACCAATCAAAATTAAGACAAGTGTCAAATTTTAGCCTGAATTAACCAGAGATATGACTGACTGCTTACGAGGGAGGAACATAGAAAGAATTTTAGAAATTTCAACTAATGAAGATATTTAATACAGGAATCAAATAGAATGACAAGAAATAAACAAATAAGTGGAAACTGTTTAGGATAACAAAAATGAAGAATGTAAGAAGAAAAAAAAAAAGAAAAAAAGCCCTGGTGAGGTATGTCTAAACAAGCACAGCTCTTATCATGAGATTATATTTTTTCAAAAAGATATTCTGACAAATTAAAATATTATCATGCAAATAAATAATGAATATTGGATAAACAGGGAGTCTAAAAAAATTGCTGTGCAGAACAATGTCTTAATGCCAATGGAGGACATTCCCAGCATTTCCTTGACAATAAGTCATACTATAAATAAATAAAACCATTAAAATAAATTAAACCATTCGCTGGAGGGAATGCGGGGATTCATACCTTTCCGAAGGGTATCAGTCCAAATATGAACTCAAATGGAATGAATAGGATTTGAACTCATGTATGACAATTCCAAAATTAAACTGGCTATCCACTCTTGCAATAGTGGACTTCTCCATATATTGATGAAAAACCTTACATACAAAACAACCAAAAATATCTTTTTTAAATATATACAAAATTCTTTTGAATTTTAATGTACAAATACCAAACCTTAAAATAATTAACTGGTTAATCCTTTTAAAGGTCTATTAAGATCTTGCTAAAAGTGTCAAACTATGTGAACAATAAATCGCATCAATTATTAAAAGGAAATGGCTGCCAATTCATTAAGTTTTTCTTATAATCAATAGAAAAACAGAAAAAAACAATTTGCTCAAGTCTTAGTTACATTTATTTCAACAGTAATACAATTAAACCAATAGCTTGAGCAAGTCAGGGGGAGCAGAGTGTGCTTTCCTTCGAGCATATTAGTCAAACATTATACAGTCAAATGACGTTGGAGACACTGCCAGTCAGATCATCAATGATAAGCAACGTCAATCAAGATCAATACTTAGATGAGTGACCATTTAGGAATAACCAGGTCCCATATCGATATAGTCCGGTAACGTTGGAGACACCGATTTCCATCAGATTACCTGAGTTAAGCAACACCAAGCTTGGCCAGTGCTTACATGAGTGACCATTAGGGAATAACCAGGTACAATATTGATACAGTCAATATGATCATGAAACTTTCCCGGTCTCCGTTTTTTCTGAGGGATTGATATTTCAGACTCAAAGAAAAATAGAACTGCAGCAGGAAAGAAAGAAGCCCCCTCCCCCGAGGTCAACGGCAGGCAAACGACTGGTAAAAACCAAGAACCAAGACTATAATGGACACAACAAGGTAAGAAGACCCATTGAGGGGGGGGTATGAACTGAGAAATCCCCCACAACCAGAGAAGAAAGACGTCGCCCCAAAATTCAAGAAGTGGACTTTGTTATGGAAGAAAGAAGTAAAAACTGTTCACTTATCCTTCTTATTATCCATTATACACCCTGGCTCGGCTAGAAGCATATTCGGAGCACTTTAAATGAAGATCCCCATTGTCTCGGTTATGTTACTCCTTCTCGTGGGAAATTCTTGAGGAGTATTTTATCATCATGTTTGCAGATTCTTACATAAAAATATTCATAACTACAAAACAAATTTTAGATAGGAAACCGTTTCACATATTTATGTAATGCTTTTTGTTTTTTTTTTTCCCTTCCAAAAAAGTAAGGATTATTTCAAAAGGTTTGTCTGTCTTAAGGAATACCAACCCCCCACTTTTTTAAAGTTTCACATTTTTTAAGTATTATCAGAAGTATTCATGAATATTTTTGAAATAAAATAAACTGATTCTGAAAATTTAATAAAATTCTTTAAAAATTTATTTGTGAAAAGAGGTGGCAATGTTATTGTTTATTTACATCGTGATTTCATTGTGATCAGTGGTAACCCAAATACATGACCCGAACAGTTGCTAGTGGGTTCGTGAGTACGACATCATATCTATCTAAATTTTGCTCAAAATTTTATCACAACAGGTCCGGATTTTAAGATATTGGTTTTATAAAAAACAAATTAATGAGTACGTTTTATTTTCAACATTCTACAGTATTTATTTGCCAAACTTTAGTTTTAGCTCTGGTATAATACATTTGGAAAACGGTTGGTATTTTCTCATATTTTTTTTTGGAGGGGAGGGTTTATGACGCATCAAACTTTTTAGGTTATTTAATGCAGAGAAAAATTATTTTTAATAAAAGTTTTTCTCACCCACATGTAATTTTTTTAATAATATCTATAGCCGGAAAAAATGTGGGAATTCATACCTTTCCCAAGGTTTTTTTTTTCTTTATTTTTAGGGCGTTCAAATGTTATTTGTATTTGTTTTCCTCATATCATTCTTTGATACAAACTTACTGGGTTTTTTTCATTATTTTCACTAACATTTTTATTCTTTTATCAACATGCTAGTTATTGATAAAACTCTACAGATAATTATTCAATTATCAATCAACTGAGGACTAAAATTATAAAAAGAATTTAGTTATTCTATTTAATTTAAAAATACATAGTAAAGACTTTTTAAAACTGTGTTCACAAACTTAACAGTCATTCCGTATATAAGCCACACCCTTGTCCAAACCCAAGAAAGAATTTTAGGGTAAAAAATGTGACTCTTGTACACAAAAGCTTTATAGTAGTAATTGGGCAATAATCAGCCATCTTGGATAATTGGTCCAGGAATTATTATCAGCTTTTCTAACAATTAACTGCTTTTAATAATCAACAATTTTTCGTTCATTAAAAATCATAAATGAGCAAAAAAAGTAAAACACTTAAGCGGTCACACAAAATTTTTAATAAAAATGGTTATTCAATAAGTTTCTGAGCATTATGAACAGAAAGAAATTAAAATAAACTAATTAAACGGTAAATTTATTACCGTTAATTTACAGTTAAATTTATTTATCTATGGTTTAATGGTATATATGGTTTAACAGTTAAATTTATTACCATTAAATTTATTACAGTTTAGTTAATTTATTTAAATTTCATTCAGTCAATACACTTTTTATCTATAAAATTTTTTTTATTTATTTACAGTATTACAGATTATCTCAAATAAAATGCTGGAAATGTACTCTAGTAAGATATTATTTTGTACTGCATAGCAACTTTTATTTCTATAAAAATAATAATAAACAAACTTAGCCAAACAATCTCAATAGCATTAAATAAGACCAAAGGTTGATATGCTGATAAAATAAACAAACTAATCAATCTACCATATGATAATTCAAAAATAAAAAAAAAATTTCTAAAGCATTTACCACTGCTCCAACCTCTCTTCCTTTAAAGGTGTATAAGACATCAGCCAAAATATTGTATATATAACAATACCAGAAGTATTGTCCGGCTTTGCCTGGCACCAGGGACTTACCACTAAGATAATTAGAAAAGCCTATTATTTAGGAAGACACTGTTTTTTTATACTAAATTTTATACTATACTGAATTCATTTCAAATCCTTTTTCTTGCTAATTTCATTTTTAATGGTTTTTATACTAAATTTATTTATGAAGTTTATTTAGATTAAATTAATTATTAATGTTTTTCTCTAAGGTAGTTAAAAAAACCTATTAAATAGAAAGATTGTACCATACATGGGCAAATTTTTGTTTGGGTTTTTTTCTGTTTTTTTTTTTTAAATAGAGAAGTTTCCTTTAATTTTTTTTAGAATTGTTTTATTATTTGAACAACACTTGTTTAAGAAAAAATAATTTTATTTAAAAAAAAAAGTCACTTTGAGTTTGAAAATTAATTATTTCTTCTTAAAATTCAAAAAATGCTTCTCCATTATCTTTTGGATTATCAATACTTATCAAGAGTATTCCGAAACAACACCTACCTAAGAACACTTCCAGACACAAGAAGTATAACTGTGTGAATTTTCAAGAAAATTCATCCAGCCATTTCGAAGTTTGTAGGGAACAAACTCACACATAGAAACACACACACAAATAAACAATACAAAGTTTCATTGACAAATAAGACATGTGGCAAACAAAAAGACAACTTATATATGTATATATATTTGCCTACAAACAATTGATAAAAAAAATCTCATTTTTTTTTTATATTATAAATAATCAGCAGCCAATTAACCAAAATCAAGTAATGAGTCAAGGCCAATTAATTAGTAATTAACGAAATAGTGCACTTCTCATCTCTTTAAAATTACAAAGTACAAATTAACAAGCCTTGCTTTGTTAAGAATATAAACTCTAGGATCCAGATAGAATATGGATTTCATCTTAAAAACAAACATAGATTTTTGATGATTTGCAATGTTAAATTGCATCTACCCATATTTACTTGGTGAGCACCAACCCAAGTTTGGCACAAGGCCATTTTACATGCTCTTAACCGGGCTTTTTACATTCAGTGTTACCCTTCACCTAGATGAGCTGCTCTCCCGAGTTAACAAGCCCCATCTGCCCGAGGCTGCTAAAGTGTATATAAAGGTTTTGACTGGGACTTGAACTTGCGTAATACGATTCCAGAGCCTGAGCTTCTACCAATGCTCCACCTTCGCTGCCTTTTTTTAAAAATATACTTTTTTTAGGATTTTCTTTTTTTAAGATATTCTTTGTTTTGCCCATAACTAGGGTTGAAATGGTGGGCTTAGTCTTGGTTTTATTAGACGTCTGGGATTATAAAATTTGAATTCTCAGGAATTTCAACTTTTTGTTTACTTACCCAAATAAGAAATTCTTCAATAATAAAGCCAACAAATAGACAAATAAACAAAGTTGTTTGCCTTTGAACTGTATTTCAGATTTATTTCTTCCTTCTTTTGGCTCTATAACTGGATACATAACTCTGCACATTCTTTATGATACGGAATATTTCTTGTGACCGTGAGGAACACAGGGTTTCATAAATAGTCTTCCAATCAGTCGCCATATTTCCTAAGGCTGGCATGTGTGTCCTCTGTTCTTCAAGAAAGACAGATCAGGATATTGGTTTTATTATTAACCAATATCTGCAGATTGTAATTGCTTTAAAAGAACTGATTGAAACCAAAAATTTGCAGGAAGCAATCACAGAAGATGTTTCCCAGCAAACATTGTTAATTTGCTTTTGGATTTATTTATTTATCTTCGGGGAAAGGAAGAAGAAAAGAATGGAAAAAAAAAAAGAAAAAAAAAAGGAGAAATGATAATAGTTATGATGATGATGATGATGATAATATTGAAAATAAACAAGAAAATTAGTATCAGCATTATAAAAAAGCTATTGAGAAAATAAGAATTAAAACTGGTGAACAGTGAAATGATAATGATAATAGTTATAATGATGATGATGATATAAATAATATTGAAAATGAAGAAAATTAGTATCAGCATTATAAAAAAAAAAACTTTAGAGAAAATAAGAATTAAAACTTGTAAAATAAGGATTTGAATGGCCTGTTCTCAGAAGAGAGAAAGTCCTTCAGGGAAGAATCAATTAATAATAGCAAAAAAGAAAAAAAAAATGTTTGTCAATCATTTTGAATGCATTTTTGTCACCAACACCTTTAGAATAGAAGGAAAAAGAGAAATGAAGAAAATAAAATTAATGAACATAAAAAGAATAAGAAAAACAAATCTAGAATTAAAATATTTCGATTAATGATGATAAAAAAGCTACATTTTTAAATCAATGAGTTGAAGAAAATTGTAACAATATTTGAAAGCAAGAATTGAGTCCGACACAAAAGAAGGAATCTTTTAACTCATTCTCATACTGATAAGGACAATTAAGTAAAGAATAGAATTAGAATTAATTGATTTATTTATTTAACAACCATACTGTTTTAATCGCTCTACCTAGTTTACTTGTTTTACAGTTTTTGTTTGTTTAAATTTTGAACAAAATGTGAATGTTTTGCCCAGGCCCAGTAAATCATTTGATCTGACCACTACAATGGAATAAGTCCATCATTTGATCTGACCAGAACGATGGAATAAGTCCACAGGACAATAATGCTTTGCCCAAGCCCTCCGAGGATGGCTTAACTAATGAACTGAAAGACATATTTTACACGGTACAATAACAAATGCTCAAAATGCAATACTTCTACAGGGTGGGCCATAATTTGTGCACCAAAGCATGTGAAATAATTCTGATAATAATAAATATTTTTCATTAAAACCAAATTTAACTAATGAACTGAAAGATACACTGTACACGTTGGTACAATAACAAATGCTTAAAATGCTTGCTATTAGCATTGATGCACATTTTCAGTTGATGTTCAAAATTTCCATAAACTTTATCAAGTCAGTTTTTACATCTATGTAATTGCACCCATGAATTATCTGCTGGTGAAGATGGTTGATATCTACAATTCTTGTATTGTTGACTAATTTTTTTAGGTGGACCCCAAAAATAAGAAGATATTTTTCCCAACAGATTTAACATTGTTTCAGATCACACTTCACTTAATTCTTTGGGGCATGACTTATGGTCCACCTTGTATATCATTAAAATTCCTGAAGATAGTATTAGTAATGAATGTCGTTTGAAGAAGCTAATTTTAGTGATTCAGAGAAAATGAAAAAAATGTTACTATGATTTGATGTGATACTTATATTTCAAAGAATAAATGAATACAAAAATATCTAAGACATAAAGAGTTAAGAAAATGAATTTCATTAATTGATATAATTTTGTTGTATATATATTAATTATTCATTATGGGCACCGACGGTGGAGCATTGGTAAATGCTCGGGCACTGAAATCATATTAAGTTTAAATCCCAGTCAAAACCATTAGTTTTACTTTAGCAGCCTCGGGCAAATGGTGCTCATTAACTCGGGATAGCAGCTCATCTAAGTGAAGGGTAACACTGAATGTAAAAAGCCCAGGTAAGAGCACCTAAAATAGCCTTGTGCCAAACTTGGGTTGCTGCTTACCAAGTAAATATAATATTAATTATTCATTAGTTTTTTGTTTTTTTTTTCTACATTTGAGTCCATCTCTAATACTTACCTGTTTCTGTTGTAAGATCTATTTAGTCATAAAACTAGTTTTAAATACATTCATCCTTAAATTTTGTGTATGCATTTCCATTTTGAAAACACAATGAAAACATATGAATATTGCTGTATTAAATTAAAATCACAAAATATTTATAACAAAAAGAATGGATTTTCATGTAAAAAAAAACCTTAAAGATATTAGCATAAAAAAGAGCAAAAAATGTATTTATTTGTTTTGACAGTCCCAAACAAGATAAAGTGACATTTTCTTTGTTTTTCTTTTTTTAAATTATATCAATTTTCAACAGGAAGCTGTCTTCAATGATTCAACATTGCAAATTATTCAGACATTATTTTGCTGAAGGCTGTGTGTAAATCATTTTCAAAATCTTCTAAAAAAATAATAGTTTAAATAACTATTTCAAATTATAAAAGCCTTAAATAACAACAATAATTGTTATGAAAAATCAATTAAGAATTTGTTTGTCATGTGACTTTCAGTCTTACTGCTTTTATACAATCTTCTCGTATTAAGTTTTAAGCAAGAATAAAATCATTTAATTTCTTTCCCGCAACATACACATTAAATTTCAGAAAACGTTTCAGAATATAAAATTGTACAAATATTATATTTACTTAGTAGAGCACCTAACCAAGTTTGGCACAAGGCCATTTATATGTGCTCTAAATACCTGGAAACCAAAGGAGAGCAGAGCAGTACTTTTAGCACCAGGTTGGCTGCAAGAGTTACCGGAACAAGCTGAGTACATATATATCATATTTCATATTTACTTGGTAGAGCACTGAACCAAGTTAGGCACAAGGCCATTTTTACGTACTCTAAATACCTGGGCTTTTTTAATTCAGTGTTACCCTTCACATAGATGAGCGGCTCTCCCGAGTTAACGAGCCCCATCTGCCCGAGGCTGCTAAAGTGAATGTCATGGTTTTGACTGGGATTTGAACTGGCGTAATACGATTCCAGAGACCGAGCTTTTTACCAATGCTCCACCGTTGCTGGCCAAAATGTACATAATATGCATGAATCATTATAAATAATTCCATTCATTTTGTCTTATTTAATCCTCTTTCTTACTTTTGGCAGAAGTAAAATCCATTAGAACCGATTATCTAATGCCCAAATATTTTAAATAATTTAATATTTGGTTGCTATGGTATTTATTTCTAACCAAAATAGCCATACTTATATTTTGGCAGAACAAAAAGTTTCACAACTTTAAAATAGAAAATAAAAATAAAATAAAAATATTACAATTTTTGAAAGAAATAAGACTATATAACAAAATTTAAACTTTTTCTCCCTTAAAAACAAATCAATTCGATCAAAATACTACCAATCTAAAGATCTAAAAGACTTATTCAACAATACGGACCCTAACAAAATCT
>JAUZSX010253605.1:0-15192 GCA_034780655.1 Idiosepius hallami
CTGTTTAGTATTAATACAGAAAGCTAGTAGAGTTAGCAACAACCTCGCCGCTGTTTCGCCAGTCTCATAATATAACAATCACTCTGACTGGTCAACCTAGTGAATGTTTGAAATAGACTGAAACTGTCTATGATCCAGGGCTAATATCACTGATGATGTGTCCCAACCACATCATGGGGATATATTCTTCAAATCCATTTCTTTGCTATCAACTAAGGGTTCAATTTTACCATTATTACTATTGTATGGGTTAGTGAAAATTAAATGCACCATGTATGTATGTTTATATGTATAGGTTTTTATATATTATATGCTTATATGTATAGGTGTTTATATACATTGGAACCCAATGGTCCTGATTTGTACAATGTATATATGTTTATATGTATAGGTATTTATGTAGATTGGCACCCAGGTGCAGATGGAGAGAATTACCTAAAGAGGCAAAGTTTGCTGAGTTAAGTGATCCCTCTCATGTACTAAATCACAACGGCTGTCATGCCATGAAACCAAGCAATTCAAACATCATAAACTGTTGGATGTCAATGAGTTATCTTTCTAGATTAAATAATAAAAAAAAAACACTTTGATGAGAAAACTCATGTTGAAGAAAATTATTTGAGAAAATAAATTGAAATTTGCTTCAAGATTTTCTGTTTCTTAAGGATATTATATTCTTGAAAATTTTCAGCAGGTAGGAGGGAAAGAATTATTGAATCTAGATGTTCATCCCAATTTAATGTATCTGCTATCTTAAGATAGAAATAATAATTCTTAATGTCTTTTCTGATTTCAGAAAAAAAAAGATTCATTTCCTTTATATCTGAATGTAATGTATTGCATATAGAACAATATTCTCAAATGCTATTATCATTATTTTATTGTTATTGTTATTATTATTATTATTATTATTTTATTGGCTTTGTTAATGTATATGTAAATTTATATTATTTTAGTTTATTTATTTAAAAGAAAGAAAAAAAGAGTAAATTTGTTTCTATGGTATTGAATGTATTTTTTATTTTCATTAATAAAAAGAAACTGGAAAAGTTAAGTGGAACCTTTCTTTTTATGGGAAGATTGCACTTTGAGTAATTGTATTTTACTTTTTTACGTAGTGGGTAGGCAGTCAGACTTCAGAATCATAGTATGTGAGTTTTAATCCCAGTCATTCCATATGCATTCATAAATGGACTAACAACTTTGGGAAAGGTATGAATCCCCACATTCCCTCCAGCTATGGGTTAGATAAATTGTGTTTAAAAAAAAAAAAAACTGTTTATACAATGATTGTTCTTGGCATTAAATGACCTAAAACGGTTGATATGCCATAAAACACAAAGAAACAATTACTTATTTATCATATAATTTTTGTATTTAGACTATTTTTCTCTTTCCTTTTTCTCTCTACTTCTTTTTTTTTCTCTCTCTCTCTCTCTCTCTATTGTTCTCTCCTTTTCTTTTTGATCATCTCTCCTTCCTCCCCTCTTTCTCTCTTTGCTTATTTCCATCTCTCCTTTTTCTTCTGCTTCTTCTCTTTTTATCCTCTCCCCCCATACCTTTCATTCTCCCTCATTCCCACTCCCTATCTGTTCCTTTCTTCTCTTAAACACTCACTGAGGTTATTAAATGAAATCAAAATAATGACCATTCTAAATTCAAGAAATTGATGACTGGTCAAGCTTTGTTCATTACCTTGAGGATTCCTTTGGATTATGGACAGGGAATGGTACTTTAACTTGGGGATCATATTCTTCTTGGTCTTTAAGAATTACTCATCTATAACCACTTGGTTAACTTTATGGTTCCTTTCTTGGCTTCAAGCTGTTTTTTCTTTTTTTCATGACTCAGATTGTCATTCACTCATGGTTGAAATAACTATTACTGACAACAGCATTTAATGAAGATTTAAAATCTCTTTGAAATGATTTTTTGGGTGAGGCTTTTAGAATAAAGATGGATTGATTTTGTTTAGCACTTTTTGTTTGGTTCAGTGAAGATAAAACAACATCTGTTATTGGGAAGACTTTTGCTCTCCTTCTTTCATTTTTTTTATTATTTAATAATCCTAAGCTTTTTTTTTTGTTTTTTTTTTTTGTCTGGTTCCATTCTTTCTTGTTTCCTTTTGGTTGTGGCAATCACTTTTGTTTTGAATTGGAAATTTCATTTCTTAAAAACAAGAATGTACAATCACTGTTATGCAAACATCCTCTGATTGGTTGAATAGAACAAAAATATTCATCTGCATTTTTCCATCATCAGTAAGAAAGCCTCCTCTAAATCCAAAGAACCACTCAACTGGTGTCGTGATACTTTTTTTTATTGTGTTAATCAAGCATATGAAATGTACTACTCAGATGATTAAGCAGGGCTCTACATTATGAGTAAAACATTCACATTTGTGAGTGATTTTTCTTTTGCAAGTGGCAACTAAAAATAAAACAAAAAGGCTTTATCTTTTGGCGACTGTTGTTTTCTCCAACAATCTTCCAAATTGTTGGAGACACCCCCCGTACGGAATTAGTGGACGTGTTCATGACGCCACTTCCATCGATGACGTCATTTTCAGGGATAGGACTGGCGCGAGTCAGTCAGAGATTGGGACGTGACTCCGAAGGTTGTGTGTTGACACCCGAGTTGAGCAAAGGTCTTGATCTCCCGTTTTCTTCTGTATTCTTACTCATTACAAGTTTCATAGTTCTTGTGCCTACATCGTTCTTATATCTAACTAACACCATAACACAAATACTGAGTGAAAAATGTATTTTCAACCATTTTTTAAAATTAAATAAATACAAATTATTTAAACAATAAAAACTTTAATAGAATAGAAAATAGAAATAGAACAACATATCCCTCTTTTTTTTTTAATAATAGTATGTTTAATACAAGTTTAAAGAAATTTAAACTTTTATGCAGAAGAAAAAGTAGTTTCTTTTACTTGATTACGTTTTTGTTTATCTAAGTGTGCATACTCTTATTTTCTTTATCTTTTTACTTGAATTCTCATTCCCCTATTTAATTAAAGTAATAAGTTTCATGCTAAAGAAATAATTTTTGATGTGATCAGTTTGCATATATTAGGTTGAAAGGTAGCTTTCTGCTTTTATTATTAAATCTACCCTTTTTGATTTGCCCCTCTTCTAATGGGAGGGTCTTGTTGGGTTTGTATATTTTGTTTCATACCTACACGTGCCATTGAAACTAATGAGTCAGGTTCTTTTCAATTAATCCAAATCTATCATAATCTACCTTAAATCTGGTTAATCCTCTAATAAGCTTCTCAGCAATAATTCATCAATTGTGAGTTCTTGTATTTCTATCTCTATCTCCCTCCCTCCCTCCCTCCCACCCATCTCTCTCTCTCTCTCTCTCTCTCTCTCTATCTCTCTCTCTCTCTCTCTCTCTCACTTTCAATTTTTTTTTTTAATTAATGCTCATTGATGAATATACCTTGAGGTCTTTCTGCTTGTTTACAGGGGTTCCCTAAAAGTGTAGACCCAGGAACTAATTAATTATTTTTTTGAAACCTAGAATATTCAGCAATATATGAAATTAGATTACTAATAAATAACCTCACAAATCTGATTTTCCTAAAGAGTGGTTTAAAGTTTAATGCACTTTGCAAGACTCAGTTTAAATCCTATATAGTTTTTAGAAGAATTGTAAACTGTAGTTAGAGAAAGGATGAGAAGATTTCGTAACTTTATGAAGACTAAATCAGGGGTCTCCAAACTTTACAGCCTGAAGGCTACATGAACTTTCATCCAGCATGTTGAGGGCAATATACTGAGCCACTGGCAAAGAGTGAATATTTTAACTAAACGAAGTACATAACCCAAGCTTCATTAGTTAAGAAAATATTTATTTAAAATTTTAAAGGTTAAATTTCCACCAATAGTAATATCATAATAAAATCACAATTAGTCTGTTCAGTTTCTTCAATGTGAGTGGTGAAACTGGCTTTTTGATGACAAAATTGTGGAAAAGTCTGGGTTTTATCTTCAAAATTTACAAATAACATCAACTAAAAAAAAAAAGACGCCATTTTTAAAATGTGAAATGAGCCTATCTAAACGTGCATTTTCTACACAGAGTGGAAATAGCGTTTTTTAAAGTTTATTTTGTTTATTTAAGTTTCTCTGCGGGCCAGATTAAGGGGTCCTATGGGCTGGATCTGGCCCGCGGGCCGTAGTTTGGAGACCCCTGCTGTAAACGAACACACAATGATCAACTTGGATTTGAAAGAGTGTCATTTTTCAAAATTCCCTTTTCAGGGTATTTCATGCGCTGTGATGGATATTGCTTGTAGTAGAAAGCAGTTATTAATCCTGGAAAAGCCATTTAATATTTCCAGTATTGAAAACATTGAGAAAACACCTGCCACACACTCTATTAGCTATTGGCATGCTAAATGTCATCCTCATTATCAATACTTTTCAAAACTAAGAAAAGCATCCAACTTCTAATCTTCAAATGAAGAATGCAGGAAATTGAAGAGATATATTATTTATATATCAATAGACCATGTGGCTAACCATGTGTGTATTCTGAGATAACGGCTTTGGTTTTTCTCTTAGCTCTTGTTATGATATAAGAGTTACCTACCATCAGCAATATTATCTTGAAAAGTTTCTTAAAAACTACTGAACTTTTCAAGTTTTTTTTATTATATTTTTCATTTCCCTGTTTATATTTTCATTCTGTTTCAAATATCATGATAATTAATTTTCAGTTGATTCATAAGATTATTTTAAATTTTGCTGGTATTGCTCTACGTCCATACCCTCGGGTTGCTAATATGTATAATGTATGTATATGTATCGGTATGTATACATAATGGTATATATATATATATATATATATATATATGTATATTTACGTATACATAATGGTATGTATATGTATATGTATAGGTATGTATACATATGTATAATGTATGTATATGTATAGGTATGTATACATAATGGTATATATATATATGTATATTTACGTATACATAATGATATGTATATGTATAGGTATGTATACATAATGGTATATATATATATATGTATATTTACGTATACATAATGGTATGTATATGTATAGGTATGTATACATAATGGTATATATATATGTATATTTACGTATACATAATGGTATGTAAATGTATATGTATAGGTATGTATACATAATAGTATATATATATATGTATATTTACGTATACTTAATGGTATATATATGTATAGGTATGTATACTAATGGTATATATATGTATAGGTATGTATACATAATGGTATATATCTGTATAGGTATGTATGCGTAATGGTATATAACTGTATAGGTGTGTGTACGTAATGATATATATAGGTGTGTATACATAATGGTATATATCTGTATAGGTGTGTATACATAATTGAATATATCGGTATAGGTGTGTATACATGATGGTATATATCTGTATAGGTGTGTATACATGATTGTATATATCTGTATAGGTGTGTATACATGATTGTATATATCAGTATAGGTGTGTATACATGATGGTATATATCTGTATAGGTGTGTATACATGATGGTATATAAATGTACAGGTATGTATTCATAATTGCACCTGTAGTTGTATAGGTATTTATATATAATGGCACCTGTGGGTGCAGATAAGGAGAGTAAGGTTTTTTTCATTACAACTCATCAGTAAAGCTAAGGAGTCTTGCACCCTCCTATCCTGCAATTCCAGGGTGTATAAATATATATATATATATTTATATCCTGAAAAGTTTTATTACTATATAGTTTGAGAATTGTAAAGATTGCATTTTAGCTTTTAATTTTCCCGTTTATACCATGTGTGTGTTAGGGAGAGGGAAAGAATTCGCATTTTAAGCAGAAGTTCATTTTTTTTAACTAATTACAATTTGTTTTTTTTTTGCATTACTCATCTTTCTTTTTTATGAAGAAATTTATTCTAAAATAAGAATACATTCTCTTTTTTATTTCTGTCACTTCTTAAATTACATATGACAGAAACGCCCACCTAACCACCCACTGGACCACCTGACCCTTGGTGATATGGCACCAGGCTGGATTTGCTATATGTCTTCATCATTTGCATTTCCCTTCATGCAAATAGCCACATGCATCTTAATAAGATAGAATTCTTTTTGAAGAGGGTCCTATTAGAATTTTTGTTTTGTTCTTTTTTATAAGAACAAAGCCAAACCTATGGAGTAAATATTTAGCATTTGTTCAGGTCTCTAGTGCTTTCAGCCTTTTTTGATCATCATCAAATGTGGCATGTTTTGGTTAATATTACTTGCCATGTGCCAATATGATTTCAATTTTTATCTCTAAAGGTTTTTAGAGTTTATATACATATATATGTTTTTGTATATTTAGGCTGAATATTGTTATTCCAACATATTTCATAAAAAGAAGAATTAAAATTCTTTTTATATATTTTAATTCAATTTTTTTTCTTGTTTTCTAACAAGAAAATTAGTTGCGGACTTTTTTTTTCTAACAATAAATGAATATAAATATAAAATAGAACCTACATTCCAACAGTATTATAAGTGCATAAGCTGCATTTATTTATAATTAACACTAATAGATAATTTGGAAAATACTGTTATAGATCTATTTCATTAAATCTGGAAGTTTTGTGGGATCTCTTCATTTTGAAAAATGTCACTATCTGAAGAGGCTTCAAGTATCAGTTGCAATAAATTTATTACTGTCTCCTAATAATTGAAGAGATATATTATAATTAATAGTTAATTAATTATAATAATGTTTCCAGGGTTGGCCTTATTCTGTTAAGAAGTGGCAGTCACCATATAGATACACATGCGATTTGACATAATAATGTTCTGGTTTATGATGATAGAGGTGAGTACAAAAAGACTTTGTGTGTCAGCATGCATTTTGTGTAGGATTGATTTCTGTTTGTATGTGTAAACTAATTGCACTCGATTATTTTGTTTTGATTTGTCAAAACTCTAAATAATAAGCTCTATAGAAAACAAAACATTATCTCTTGAGGGAGGAAAAAATCAACTGACTTCCTATTGATTTAGAACTATTTTCATACATACAATATAACTTGATTATATAACAGTTAAACAGTAAAAGACTGTATGCAATTCTTCCTCTTCCTTTCTTCTTTGATGGCAGAGAGAGTAAATTTCAGCAACTCATAACTTTTCATGAATGATTCATTAATATTGGACACGGTCCCTCTGTCTTTAAAAAAAACACAAAATTCACACATGTCACTTGTGACTCACAGATGCATTTGAATGGAAAGACGTTTATGTGACATGATGGTTTAGAATATGGTCTTTGAATTTGATATGCTCTAGGGATCCCTAATGAGTGTTTTTCACTATAAGCCCAGGCTAACAATTCCAGTAGTAGCAGCCTTTTATATAGTCTCTATAGAACTACACAGTATTTTGTTTTTACTTGATGATGTTTGCATTTAATATATCTTTCAATAAGATTTCTCCATAATTTTGTAAGTTATTATAACTTACAGCAAAGGCAAAGCATTGGCAAAAGCTTGGGCTCTGGAACAGTATTACGCAAGTTTAAATCCTAGTCAAAACCATTACATTCATCTTTAGCTGCCTAAGCCAGATGGGGTTCGTTAACTTGGAAGAGAAACTCATCTAGGTAAAGGGCATCACTGAATGCAAAAACCCCAGGTATATAAAGAGCACATAAAAATTGCCTTGAGTTTGTGCTTGACTAAATAAATATAATATAGAATAGTGCTGCTCACCAAGTAAATATAATTATATATAATAGGGCTCTATGGACAAATTTACCTTTAGTTGACTTTTGCCAACTAAATGTTTTTATCTACTAGCAAATTAGAGTAGTTACTAGCCAAACCCATGAAATGTTGTTTCACTCTAACTATTATGAATAAACTAATTATTTAAAACTTGGTTATTGTTTAAGAAAGTATTGTCCATTTTATTTTAAATTAATTTTTCTTCCTGTTTCTTTTGGTATTTTTTCAACAGCATTTTATATTGTGTGTTTTCTATATTCTTTTCTATTGTTTAAATAATTTGACTTTGCTTGTTTAATAAAAAAGAAAAAGTTGAAAAGATATTTTCACTCAAATTTGGAAGATTGTTGAGGAAAAAAACAGTTGCCCAAAGATAAGTGTTTTATTATTTTTAGTTCCCACTTGGAAAAGGTCACTTGCAAATGCAAGTGATTGACTCATAACATAGAGCCCTGGATAATCTTTAAGCTGAATCCCTTTTGCTATTTCCTAGTAGTGGCTTATGTACTGGCACCAGAGAACTGCAGTGACTATACCTTTTATTCATTTGCTATACATACCTTAAGCTGAATCTAATTTGCTATCTTACAGAAAAAGATTGCAAAAATCCTTATATGGAACCTCACAGGTCTAACCTTGTACTGTGAAGGTTCACACATGTAAGAAGAGAAAAAGTATGCAAAGAACACTGTTGTTCAAGTATAAATTTGTGCTTCTGGCTATCCCTGTTCACATTTCTAGTTCTTTAAATATAGGTTAGGGTTTCTTATGATTCATTCATTTTTTTTTTTTAGTCATATACTTTGACCTGACGATGAGGCATTAGTAAAAGCTCGGGCTCTGGAATCGTACTACGCGAGTTCAAATCCCAATCAAAACCATCGCATTCACTTTAGCTGCCTCGGGCAGATCATGTTCGTTAACTCGGGAAAGCAACTAAGTTAGATGAAGAGTAACGCTGAATGCAAAAAAAAACAGCTATTAAGAGCATGTAAAAATGGCCTTCGATTTAACTTGGTTTAGTGCTCGACCAAGTAAATATGATATACTTTGACCTGAAATAGAAGGATCATTTCAAGAGTAGTTCATTCTGGTTTATTTATTTATTTTTTTTTTATTATTCTGCCAAAATGGATCAGAGAGGATTGCAAATTGCATTGAACTCTTGTATTCATAATCTGAATGTTTCATCTCTGTTGCATACATCGATGGTGTGAAACTCTAAGAAAGCAACCTCTATGATGGACATGAGTCAGATGCAGAGGTGCGTCATTGAATGCCTCCATGAAGAATTCCCTCCTCTTTCTCTTATTGTTTTTTCTTTTCTCTTACTTTTTTATTCTTTCAAATGCTTTTAGAATTTCTCAATTCTTTCTACTTTCATTGATCAACCCTTTCTCTGTCACCTTTCCTTTTCTTCTCTTTCTTCATAATTCTGATTTATTTATTGGTCTTTTCTCTCTCTTTCTTTCTCTCTTTTCTGTATCTCTTTCTCTCTTCTCTCTGTTCTCTTTTCTCCTATCTCTCTTTTTTCCTCTCTTTTCTCGCTTTCTCTCCCTTCTCTCTTTCTCTCCCTTCTCTCTTTCTCTCTTTTCTCCTATCTCTCTTTTTTCCTCTCTTTTCTCTCTCTTCTCGCTTTCTCTGCCTTCCCCCTTCTCGCTTTTTCTCTTTTCTAACTTCTCTCTTTTCTCCTTTCTTTTCACTTTCTTTACTCGCTTTCTCTCTTTTCTCCCTTTTCTTATCTATTTCTCTTTTCTTTCTCTCTCTTACTTTCTCCTTTTTAAAAATCTATTGTATAACTTTATTTTAGTTTCTATCTGAAAGATATTAACAAGTAAGAAAAGAGATGCAGAAGTTGTGAGACAGAAGAAGAAAAAAAAGAAAAAAGAAAAATCCCTGAAGAATGTTATCCTAAATTAAAAAAAAAAAAAAAAAAAAAAAATTTTATAAATTGTAATTCTGCTGGTTGTTAAAAAATGTTCTTGGCTGTCATATAACATAAAAATCATTGGCATAGCATTTCTCTCTTCCATCATAGTGCCAATAGTTTTTTTTATGATCACTATTAAATAAAAAGTAGCCAGATTTCTGCACAATTGTTTTTTTTTTTTTTAAAGAAATTCTTTAAGTGTAAGATGTTAAATTTCCCTTTTATGCTTGGTGTTTTTTTTTTTAGGTGGTTAAATTTTTCTACTAAATTTCTTCCAACAAGTATTTTTCTTCTTTCTTTGCACTTAGATTTCAACTTTTTATTTCTTCTTTCACTACGCATATTCTGTTAATTTAATATAAGCAGCAGCTGCACTAGCCCTTGGGGTCTGTTGGCACCTCTAGAATATTGAACCAATTATTCCTTATAAGTATGAATTTGATGGGATCCCACTCCCCCTCCAAGAAAAAAAAAAACACAAAAAAAATTTCCAACAAATTTTAGTAATTTTCTGTGAATATCTTTTCAACTATTATAAAAGGTATTTTAAAAAGTAATAGTTATAAAGTCATTGAACATTAACTACAATAATAGCTTGTCTGTCTCTCCCCCTCTTTCTCTCTCTGAATTTCGGTCTGATGACCGCACAGGCGAGAAACTGACAGTTACCGAAGGCTGTTAACTCTGTGTCTACGCTTAACTAATAAAAATAAATATTTAGATGATTTTTTCGTTGCACAAAATTTAATTATGGAATTAAATAAACAAAGTTTAAAGAGACATAAAAGCATTATAAAAGATTTTTTTAGAAACCTAAAGAAGAGTGAAAAAAGTTAGGGACAGTACAGTAAAAAAAAAAAGAATAGGGAGGAAACATATAAGAATTAAAAAATGATGTCGATAACCGGTTTCAACCCAGAGGTTTTTCAAATCAATTCACTGGGACGTGTAAAATATTAGCAAATGGGAATTAAAAGGAAAAACGAAAAGGAACTAGAGTCCTATCACAGCAAGTCTCATCAAACACTCCTTCTGTTTACAGAGAGAGGACTCATGGACCCATAGAGGGCTCATACATAAATATATCTGCATGTCTGAAAATTATATAAATTTCAAAATGTATTCAAAGAAGACTACATATTAACCCTTTAAACCCTAAAGAACCGATATATCATCCCTGGTGACTTAAGGAAAAAGAAGACACACACACAACGATATTTCAACCCTCACCTATGGACCCTGACTTAGTAATATTACCAAGTAGTCACTTAGAGACGTTCTATTAAAAAAACATAGGGTTGAAATGTCAGTGTGTCGTTTTTTGCCTTTGGTTACTATGGCCAATATATCTGGCCCCTTAAGGTCGAAAGGGTTAAGAATTTATCCCCAATCTTTTAATCTTTTTTAATGTGGTTTAACATCTAAATGTTTAATGATGGTTTTGATAACCCAAAACATTATAGTGTCTGCATAATTTACCTATATGTGTCCTTTTGTTTTTTTTACATTGCATTTTTTTTACTTATATATAAGTATCAGTTACAAATTATTTACAAAAAAAGTTGCAATATGATTTGTTGTAAAGAATTCTATTGGGTGTCCAAAAATTATCTTTGCAGTAGAAAATAATATTTTATTTCTATCTATTACTTGCTTGCTTAGTCTCACTTTCATTTTTGAAAAGACTTAGCTTATTTTATATAAATTATTATGTTTTATTTGTATTTTATCTACAAGGGAGATCTCTATAAAATAAAATTAGTATATTTTTTGCCATCTAAACATTGCTTTTTTATGCCTTGCAAATCCTCGTAAAGTATCAAGTAAATAACATGAATATATTGCACTGACTTTCTTGCTTTGAAATTCAGCATTGACATTTTTATCTTCTGTTTTTTTTTCTTTTTCTTTCATTCTTTTATTGATACATTGACCTTTTTAGCTGGCACTAGTGAAAAAATGTTCTGGAATTCCAATCCCAATGGACAGCTTTTTTCTTTTATTATCTTCACTGGCCTTTCTTAGTTCTATTAAACAGTTTCAAAGTGTTACTCAGTGTATTATTTTCTTTCTCTCTTATAACTTTAAGCCACTGTATCTAGTGTTCATGTCTGAGATATGTTGAAACTTAGTGTTTTCTTCTTTCACTCTGATTTCCCTTGAAATTAATTTTTTTTCTTTAGGGGAGGACAATTTCTTTTCTTATTCTTAAATATATGCCTTTATAATACATTTCACACAATTCATTAAACCAACAAACTAAACATTATTGGATGAATATAAAAATTAATATATATTTATTTTTCATTAGTATATTCATCCAATAATGTTTAATTTGATGGTTTAATGAATTCTGTAAAATTTATTAAAAAGGATTCTAAATAAAATATGAAAACAAAAATTTACTTTAATTTTTTTTTATATCCAACAAATGTAAAAAAAAAAAATTCAATCAAAAGCAGATAATTATTAATTTTTATTTTATTTTATTTAATTTCAGAATTTGATTTTTGGAGATACCAGACTTTGGTAAGACTTTTCTAAATTTTGTTTTTATTTTTACCTTTTTCTGTCTGTGTCTCATCATTTATCATTAGTTAAACCCCTCCCAACATAGTCAATGGCATATTTGAAATTTGCATAAATTCTACACATTTGATACGTTAGGGATATAATTTTATAATTAGATGTTTTTTAACTTCAACACTTTCCTATTAACTTAGGAAAAATAAGATCACTTTTTTTTTAAAAACTAATTTAATTTCACTTTAAAAAAACAACAAAACAAAAACAAAAAAATCATTAAAAGATGAAATGAAGATTTTTTTGTAATTTATAAAAACATAGCTATATTTAAAATAGTAGAAATATTCTCATGAACAATAATTCTTAATTTTTAATTCAATAAAAAAAAAACTTCTGATATTGAACTGTTAAAAACTTCCATGTTCTCATATTGGTTTGCAGGCTGGTTGAGGTAAATGCAATCTTAGTCAAATTTAAAAATGAAAATATTGACCACTGACTAATGTTTTTCTGGCTAAAAAACTAATAAAAAGGTGAAATAAGGTCAAATTTCATATCTGTAGACCAGAAATTGGCTGAGGAGTTTGGTAGAGACTAATTACTTATTTGTGCGTGCACACACACACACACAGAGTTTTACTTTTATAGATACATGGATAATTATAATTTTAATATAGCTCTTATCGGCTAAGATCTCATTTTAAGTTTTGCTCAATTTTTCAAACTTTAATGCTAGCTATACAATAGGACCTTCTTCTGTGCAACTGTCCAAGGCTGGGCTTTTTGTCCTCTTCTATTTCCTTTTGTTTTAGTTACACATGGTGTTTTGGGGCCGGGATCGTTTCCACAATCTGATGGCTGATCCAAGTGGGCCTCTGACATAGTAGCTCCATCACCTGAGCAAGAGGGTTCACACTTTCATATACCTTTTCCCACCTGGTGTGCAAATGAGTTAAGGGACTCTTTTTATCCTGGGTGACTGTCTACCAGTCTTCATTATTTTTATCATTCATACTTCATACTGTAGTGTAGCAATTGGTCACAATAGGGATGCCACGAGAAAGCTTGCTATATGTCCCCTCCTTACTGTAATTTTTCACACGTGCTAGGTAAAACTAGTTTCATAGTTTTGAAATAATTCTATTTTTATTTAAGTAATCTATTACCTTTGCCAATACACATATTTAACATCTATTGCTTTGTTTTTCTGATTTTATTGATTTAAAAAAAATAAAACCACTTCAAGGAATCTGATTTTGTTATGGGTATGGAAGACTATTATGGTGATTGAGTCACTTGAATGTGGATTGTGGCTGAGTGGGCTCAAAACAAAGGCTAGCTGTCTAAAAAAAAAAAGTGGGTGTCTGGGCTCTCTGGTCAGTAATAAAACTGATGATGACTCATATCTCGATTAACTGTTTTTAGAGATGGCTATATAATTAATACAAAAAAATCTGATATTGCAATCATGATGATGATAATCTGTAAATTAGGGCCATTATGATTTTATATATCAGCATTTGCTGATAATTAATGCTGGCAGCAATAATTTTGTATAAACATCCACCTTTTCTTAACGAGTTGTAAACAAAAACCCCAAAAAACAGGAGTTTTACTAATTAACCAGTTTTTGGAACAGGCTAGAAAATGAATGCCTTTTCCAAGGATATTAATCTAAAAGTTACTTTTATATCAAGAGTACCTCTCTATCTCTTTCACACACACACACACACACACACACACACACACACACACACTCATGCACACTCACGCACACCAGTGCCGTTGCCGTTCTTAGCCACCTTGCGGCCTCGTCGCAGAATGAAACTTGCGGCCCCCTTTTCTCTAAAAAGGTAATTTGCCACCCCAACATTCTAGAACCTTCAATCAAAGACCATATACACATACGTATACAAATATATATATAAGGAAGGAAGAGAGATGGATTGATAGATGTATGTTTCAAATGTGATAATGGTTTTCTAGTTAATTCTAATAATGAATTAATTTGGTATTTTTTTGAATTCCTAAAGTTCTGTGAAGCCAAGGAGCCTTGCGGCCCCAAGAGAGCTTGTGTCCCCACCCCGCCGGCAATTGCGGGGTCTACGGGGCCCCAGCGCACAACCCTGACAGAAAGAAACTTAGATAGAAAGAAAGAAACAAACAAACAAAAAAGAAAGAGAAGAAAGAAAGAAATGAAAGAGGAAAGAAAGAAACTTAAAAAGAAGTAAAGAAACAAACAAACAAAAAAAGAAAGAGAAGAAGGGAGAAAGAAAGAAATGAAAGAGGAAAGAAAGAAAATAAAGAAATGAAAGAAGAAAGAATGAAACTTAAAAAGAAAGGAACAAACAAACAAACAAAAAAAGAAAGAGAAGAAGGAAGGAAGAAAGAAAGAAATGAAAGAGGAAAGAAAGAAAATAAAGAAATGAAGGAAGAAAGAAAGAAACTTAAAAAGAAAGGAACAAACAAACAAACAAAAAAAGAAAGAGAAGAAGGAAGAAAGAAAGAAACTTAAAAAGAAAAAAAAAGAAAGAAAAGAAGGAAGAAAGAAAGAAATGAAAGAGGAAAAAAAAGAAATGAAGGAAGAAAGAAAGAAAGAAACGAAAGAGAGAGAGACAGAGAGAGAGAGAGAGAGATAGGCAGAAAGAAAGAGGTGTTGATTTTAAGTGTGATAATAATTTTCTATTTAATCCTTATTATTTTAGTAATCTTTTGCTTTCCGACAAATTTGTGAAGCCAAGGAGCCTTGCGGCCCTCTCGCAATTGTGGGGTCTGCGTGGGCCCTAAGCACAGCCCTGGTGATAAATTTGTCAGTTTTTTTTTTCGCCTTTAATTTTCTGCAGAAATGGTGGACAGAGCTGTGCTTAGAGTCCCCGCAGACCCCACAACTGCAGGGTGGGGTCGCAAGCACCATGGGGCCGCGAGGCTCCTTGGCTTCACAGATCTCTAGTAA
>JAUZSX010253716.1:0-15191 GCA_034780655.1 Idiosepius hallami
TATTTATTATGTATTGGAAATGGCGTCTTATTATGTAGCATAATTTGACACACCGATTGTCAAATTTGCATTTACAGTAGCGATTACTATGAAAAATATTGTACATGCAGTATACCCTAAAAATCTTAAAGGAATTAGAAAATTAGAAAGAACATCAAGCAAACCAAAGAAAAACTCATTTTAAGTTCTCTTTTAATTCAAACTATTCATAACACTTGTACTAAATTCTATTTCATCGTAATTATTTTATTTTGGGGAAAATAATAAATTGCGTTGATTTATTCTTTTACATGAAAATGATCTTTTAGCTTACTATAAAGTCATTATACATTAATTTTGGTAATTTACACCATTAATATTCAATAAAAAACATTATGGATGGATTATTGTCTCATTGAATAAACAGCTGAGTTGTGATTGGTTGTATTTTAGGACGAAGTTTCAACATCAAATTCGTGGATTAAGATTGTAGTAACCATTTATTGTGACCAAATTTCGCCTGGGAAAAGTTTTTTTTATTTAAAATTCACTTTATATATGACGCCCACCGATTTTACAAGTGATATTTTCCGGCAACATCCCAGCCTAGATGGCAAATTTAAAAACCAATAGCCAAATAAATCTTTCAAAGTATAAAAAGAAATGTCGATTTAGTAAAGAGTCTGCATACCAATTATAGTTATTTCAGAAACAGTGTGAATAGGAATCTAAGTGCCTGTCCAAAATAAAGAAAAAATATAGAAAAAAAACCTACAATAAAAAAAAAACAGCCTATATTAAAAGACCATTACAGATAATATAACGCCAAACAGAATCAACCAAAAACATACACATATAAAAAAGATCTAACGTTTTTCGCTTTAAAGACTATTTTTAGTTGCTCCTCTATTGAATTGGGCAAAACACTTTAACATGTTATTTGTTCGACAAATTGCATTAGTTAAAGCCAGTTAAAATCAAAACTTGGTAATGATTTATATCCGCACCCTCGGGTGCTAATATCTATAAATACCTTTGATGATAGCAGTATCTTGGCAGATAATTGCTGTCTCAAGGCTTGTCTCCTGTATCATGCTTACCTCTGTAAGTTCTCAAGTGACTTTGATGACCAGCAACTGATCTTCAGTGGCGATGACAGACATGGCATATAAAAGTCAAAACCTTAATTGAATTAATCGTAGCTGGATGATGAACACTGTTTTTGTGTACGGCCACACGTGTCTTCAATCCAGCAACAGACTTACCACATATAACAGAATTAAATATCTATACATATACACATAGGTTCATAATGCACATTAGCACCCAGGCGAAAATATAGAGCAATAGCCAAATCTGTTTATTCATTTTTGATGACTGTTGTCTTCATTCTTTATAATTGTTCATTCACCACGTTTTGGCCAACTAAATCCCTGGCCTTCTTCAAATGATTCGCCGTAAATAGAAACATTGAGTCTTGGAAACGTATCCCTAGTTTTAGAACTCAATATTCCTGTCACGTGTTGGTTAATCACCCGAAGAAGACAAAAGGATCAGTTGACTGAAATATTCTGAAACAACAATTATGAAATATAAGGTCAAAAGTACCCAAAAATGATAAACAGGTTATGAAGCCTCATAAAAGGATAAAAGAAATAGACAATAGCCATTTGATACGAACCTGAGAATGGGAAACCTGATAAGAAAATTAAGTGGATTAATAAGGAAAAAAGATCCAAAATTAAACGCATCTTAAAGCTCTTGGTACAGTGAATAGGGACATTGATACTCTACTGTTCCACGTGGGTGTTGTCAGAAAATATCAGTTTTAATCATAGTCTAACAGACCAGAGGATTCGTTAGCCAAAACATGGTTAGAAAACGATAAAGTATAGTAATTACAAGTGACACAGTTCCAAACTTTACATTCCCATCTGATCATGGTTAATTTACCTGAAGAAATCAAGAAGACTACTTGATCGAAACGTGCTATAACAACAACTACAAAAGATAAGGACAACTATTTACAGATACTAATAAATAAATTATGAAGCCTTATCTCAAAGGATTCCAGATAACTGACAACATCAAATCTATTTTCAAACCGCTTTGTATGTTATTCCTCTAGACCCAAGGAGACCGATATATTAGCCTTGACAACATAAGGCAAAGGAAGACACACTAATATTTTGCCTTTTATATGTTACTCTAATATAATGATTCTGGGTGACTACATGGTAGTTTTGATAAATCAGGATTCAAAAGATTAATGCAGGAGTGTATGTACTAAATAATCTTCAAAATACATATACAACTATATGAAACCTGATATAAGTTAAACTGTATCTGTTAGTCATTTAAAATAAAAATTACGTTCAGTATCACATGAGATCATACAATAGAAAATTTGAAATTGTTCAAAACACTCAACCCCACAAATAACAAATATTTCCGTTCCATGTGCTAAATAATATTCACAATACATATACAATTATGTGAAACCTTCCCAGTTACATCTGATATAAGTTAAACTGTATCTGGTTGTCATTTAAAATAAAAATTACATTCTTGGCTATTATAAAAGAAAATTCAGTATCACATGAGATCGTACGATAGGAATTTTAAAATTGTTCAAAACACTCAACCCCACAAATAACAAATATTCCCGTCCTCACAAAAAAATCAAACAATAAATGTTCACATTGCTTAAAAAAGGAATTATTAAATTGGTTGTTGCCAAATATGTCTCAATTATTTCTAAGAAAGAAAATGTTAAAATTGAATTGAGTTTATCCAATTTGTTCTGTAGTTTATTTATTGCTGGCAAACGAAAATTTATGAAGTGGAGCGTTTAAATTTGGCAAGTAATTAGCCGACAGAAACCGACATTTTAAAGTTTTTACCAGACTCTACTTATGTTTGGTGTGATGCATACATCATTTGATAAAATTAAAACGAAAGATTTCATTGGCCCAACATTCGTTATGCTTGTGTGAATTCACCAAAAAATTAAAAAGAAAATTTAATTCCTAATTTCTTAAATTCCCAAACGTGACCAGCGTGAAATAAAGCGACTACTGTAATGGAACATTGTTTTTACTGTTGTTGATTCTTCTTTTTAATATTGGCCTTTCACCTAAAAATTGACTGAATTAATAAGTTCTATGCTACTCGATTATTCTGAAAGTTTTTTTGCTTGTGTCTTTACGGCATATCAAACTTTTAGGTCATTTAATGCCGAGAACAATCATTTTTCGATAAACATTCTTTTGTTCACACGAACCTTTCATAATAACACAATGTTCCCTATTTAACCCATAGTTGGGGGAAGAGTGGGGATTCATATCTCTTTCCAAAGATATTAGTCCATTTATGAACTCATGGATTACGATTCCGAAGACTAACCGCTTTCCCACTTTGCCAAATGGACTTCCCCCAAAATCTGAAAGTAAAACTAATATTTTGACTGGAATTTGAACCCGCTTATAAAGATTCCTAAATAAAAGTATTACAAAATAGCATAAATGCTTTAATCTTTTGCAGCCTGACGTTAAAAAAACGATTACTAGGGAAAAAACGATAAGTAGTTGGCAAAATTATTCACTAACCTAACTTTACTTTGTCGAGCAACAACTCAAGTAAGGCTCGAGGCCATTTTTACGTGTTCAATATATTCCTGGGCTTGTGCAATCAGTATTACCCTCCACCTAGTTTTCTTTTCTTTTATTTTATCTTACTAGAGTTATTCTCCCGAGTTAGCGATCCGGGACAGCTAAAGGATAAATGCAATGGTTTTGACTGGGATTTGAACTCGTTTTATACAATTTAAGTGTCCAAGCTTTTACCATTGCTCAACCCTTGCTGCTTAAATAGAGCGGTTGTTACTGTTTGAGAGCATTGCAAATTCAAGTATTTTAAAAATTTCTTTTGTGAAAATCCAATTCTTAACGAAAAACAATTTCATTCAACTGATTTTATTCAATCTTAAATCAATACAAGATCGTTTTTTTTTTTCTTAAGAAAAAAAGGATTAAAAAAATCAAAATCAACAAGTAGTTAACGCAATAAAATCGTTGGCATCGAATTTAACTTTTGAACAAAACTTTAAAAAACGTTGGAAGAGAGAAGAAAAAAAACACACGCGGGAAATCTTATTTTTACTAGAATAAAAATATTTAACTATTGTCTGATTTAATTTAGAGGCAGAACTGTAAAAGCCGATTTCTTCAGCATCTGTTAGATTAATCTGACAACAAGGTTGCTGCTTTTTTATTTTGTTTATTTGAAACAAAAGAACAGATTCAACTTTACGTTTTCTTCTGACATTCAAGAGAAAATACGAGAGATTTAGTGGATTTATTTTTAATGAAAATCACTTCTGTTTTAGCGAGCATAAATTGTAAAGGTCAGTCCCAGTGGATTTATTTCAGGCTACTATAGACTGTATAAAAATAAGGCAAAATAAAATTTAAAAAATCAAAGTATGCCTCAATGATTCACCTTCAGTAAATTACTGTCTAAATAAAGTGCCATTTAAAACGATTGCCCCATTCTTATAACTTGATTGTACCTTTGGCTTTTTAACTGTTTCTTTCTTTTGTGTTCAGCGGCATATCAACCTTTTTTAGGTCATTTTGATGCCGAGAATAATTACTTTCGATAAACGTAATTTTTTTATAAACACAGTTTTTTTAAACAAAATTTACTCAATTAAATCCGTAGCCGGAGGGAAGATTCAAACCTTTCTCAAGGGTATTAGTGGACATATCATCGTAGACAGAACAACTTGGATTCGAACCCGCTTACTACGTTACGAAGTCCGATTGCCTATCCACTGGGCCACGTCACCTTTTTATCTGTAATATTCATAAGCCTTCATAATAAGAAAAATCGACAGAAAAATAAATCATAATAGTTTATTGGTTTAATGATGCACTAATTTCTCTTTCAGGTTAATCTCTGAGTAAGATTGAAAGATTCAGACTAAGAATATCAAAGCCATTTTTTACTTTTTTTTCAAGTTTTAAGTTCTTTTCTTCCCGATATATATGAGAAAGTTATAAACCTCCTTTGCTAAAGTTCGAATCTCAGTCAGTTACGTCTAGGTTGGCAATAATATTCTAAATATAAATAAAGCATACTTATTATGAATAAACTTATTTATTTCTATTACTCCTAGCTATAAGTGAGACATAAAAATAATAACCGATTTATAATAAGAGATTTATAATCTGTTTTGACACCAGACACAATTACTTTAACCTTTGGATCCCTTGACTAGCTTTTTTCCCGTATCAGATCAATAACAATTGACCTTGCTTTTCGTTTCGAAAATATTTCCCTGTCTCAATAGTGTTTTTTTTAAAATCAAATATTATGTTATTAGTATTAAAATCTCACAAATGTCCAATATCATCTCTTGGAGAAAAATAGTATGATGTTCAGAGTGGTGTTTGCATTTGATTGCCTATTTTTGCCCTTCCAGCATAAGTGTAGGTAACAAAAATGAAAAAAATATAGATTGATAAATCATTTTAAGCCTATAGCCTATCATAAGCTAAAATGCCCCATGTTACCTACAGTGGATCATTGTACAACACTTTAGAATATAAGATTTGCAAATAAGGTTTAAACCTAAAATCTCATTATAATTTGTGAAAACCAATCACATCATCCATACTTCACATTTGCATTTCTATCTATTTGCTATGGACTTCAACAATCTAAATATGTAGTCTGTGAATGCAAATATTTCTCCAATAGAAGGCAAACGAGCTCACAGATATCCGAGCACACACGTACGTAAATACGAAGGTTATTTTTGTCGGAAATTTCAAATGAAATTATGTTATTGATTTTTCATCAAACAAATTTTTTGTTTGCGATTTGATTGATTTGAAATGAAAATTTTACGATGGAAAAATAAGCGATTCGATTAAAGTGATTTCATTATAAATTCAGTTGTTAGGTTATTATTCTTAGATCAAAAGTATTACATCATCATTATTCAAAATATTCGGATTTCTACTCTCGTTTTTCTTATTGTCTATATTTACATAGTCGAGCACAAACCCATGTTTAGCACAAGGCCATTTTTACTTTTATGTTCCCGAGCTTTTGTAATCAGTGTTTCCTTACACCGAGATGAGTCGCCCCCTCCAAATTAACAAACCCTATCTGACCGAGACAGCTAAAGGTAAATGCAATGGTTTTGAACTGGATTTGAACTCGTGTAATGCGACTCTTAAGTCCAAGCTTTTACCAATGCTCCACCCTCGCTGCCCAATGAGCGTTTTCTTTATTGTAACATTCTCAACGTTTTGTATGATTTATTCTTTAAATCACTTGGACTTTAGAACTTTAATAACTTGAAGAATATTTTTCGTGCAGCGAATCTAACTTTGTAAGTAGGGTGAGACAAAATGGAGAAAGTTGGTTTTTAAATCATGAAATGTCAATTTATTTAAAATCATTTGGCATTTTATAAAATCCTAAGTAGAATAAGATATATTTTATGTGATGTCTATTTTTGGCCACCTGTTACTTTTCATGTAGCTCTCCCATTCAAAGTTCGTATGTTTAATTTTCCATATTTATCTGAACAAAAAAACTTATATTATCAAATTATAAAAAAACATGTCTCTGTAAAAAAGGTGCCTATTTCATGTATTTCTATAGATAACAAATCAACTTCAAAAACATATGTTATTTTGCCCAACCCTGTATAATTTACGGGGTTTAAAGAGTCCACGTTTCGTGTGAGATATCAAGGCATTCTTGCTGTCTTTGCCTACTGTCAGGATTGAACTTAATTCCTCGACATGAATATCACTTTATATAATCCAACTACAAAGCCCGCTACTTCATGTGTTTTTTTAAAAATAAATTTTGCTCTGAGCGAGTTATCATCAATTCCAGAAATGGTGGCTTGTTACTGCGTTTCTTCTCCATTGTTGGCTGTATAGATCGACCGACAGAATTGAAATGCTCTAGTAGAGTTAGAAAATTTTCTTTGGCTAAGTTTAGAATCACAAGAAGACCCTTGTCTTAAATATGAAATTCCCATAGCCAAAATTATACCTCAGGTATGTTGCAGAGCACACCACTTGATCATTAGGAATGACAAAACTGAAGATGCATATAGAAGTGTAAGGTTGTCGTTTATAACTTAACTAGAATTGCTAATTATAAATATTAATGATTTAATGTCATTTGAAAATTAAAAAAAATATTTCATAAAATTAAATTTATTAGCAGATATTTGTTTTGAATGTAAATAATTCATAAACAAATATTTCAGTCAGTGCATAAACAATGCGGTTTAAGTAGAAAGATATACAATAAAGGGAATTTTCTTCTTATTTAGTTTACGTATATTCTTTCCATTTATTTCGTTTTGATCCTGATTTAGTAAAATTTCCCACTAGCCAATCAGGACGTTCTATTGGAGAACCAATGAGGGGCAAAATATTGGCTGTATCGTCTTTTTGATATATCGGTCCCTTAGGTTTCAAAGGGTTGATTAATAACACTATTATATTGCTCAGGGTTTTCTAGTGATTGGAGTAAATAATTTTGAACTTCTCCTAATCAAACCATACATACATTATAAACTGAAAAAATATAATGACTTTTAATTATTTAAGGACAATGTGGTTCGTTACTGACTTGTGTTGGTAAAGAAAACTCATTTAAAAATCCAGTTGATGCAGTGGATTTATCTAATTAATGGAATTGTCAGAATAACTTAAATATCATCTTATGTCAAATCATAGTTTTGTGTAGAACTTGGTATATATCTACTGAATTGTGTCAATTAATAACCCGAATATTGTATTATTCAAAAATCATATAAAAAAACTCTTCAATATATTTCTAATATATTTTAAAATTCAATTTCAGTTTTTGAGTATATCAGTGGAAAAAATAATTTCCTTTTATGAAATATGTGTTTTATTCTGTTTTAAGACCTCATAAATTGGATTATTATTACTATTTAACTGGGCGGTCGATGTGGCCCAGTGGATAGGCAAACGGACTTCGGAACCGTACGCGGATCGAATCAAAATTGTTCTGTCTAATTTGTCATATTTCCCATGGGAAATGTATAAATCCCCATCTTCTCTCAAGCTATGGACTAAATAGTGCAATTTTTGTTATCAAAAGACTACTTATGTACAAAAATAACGTTTATCATAAGTAATTGTTCTCGGCATTAAAATGACATAAAAAGTTGATATGCCGTTAAACCCGAAACAAACAAGCAAACAAACTATTCAACTTATTTAGATTTCTATTCTAAACTTCCATTATTCTCTACACAACTTTTAGACAGATGTACTCTTTGTCCTTTTTCAGGAATTCTTCAGAATATTCTCGACGTTATAATCTTAATTATCTATCAAATTCATTACTGTAGACTGTTCATATTCCGTAAGAGTTATCAGTTACTGCCTTAATCTATATTAAGAATTCACTTTTGTTAAACGTTCTTTTTTGTCCGCACGTAGTTTTTTGCTTTAATAACAAAATATGCACTATTTAATTTGGAATGTTGGAAATGCTACCTTTCCTAAGGACAATAAAGTTTAATATCAATGCTAACTTCGGAGATAGATTATTTACCAATAGTTTACTTTTTTATCACATGTTATTATTCCCGTCTGTTAGGTTTTGAAAAAAGTATTGGTCTGTAAAAGGTGAGAATTTGAGTTATTCAATGGTTCGAAAACTGAGGGACGAAAATCACTGATTAAGCTAACGACTCGCGAAACAGATGTCGTTGACGCCTCTACTAGTTAAATGGACTTTGTCCGACTGAAAGAGCAGAATAGATGACTATTACAACGATGGGCAATGAACCAGTAAAGACAGTCCAATCATGAAAATAATTTGGCTGCTGTCTAGATAAGTTTTTTTTTGAAGTTCAGTAATGTCATAGAGTTTTTTTGTATAATATTTACTAGCGGAGTGCACAACCACATGATTGATTCATAGAATAAGAATAGTAATATATTGTCTTGTATTCTAAACGTTTCATTTGGTCATTTTGGAAACCAGTGAATTATTTGAAAGTTTTAGATATAAATAATATAACATATAATGTAATCTAAACTTATAAAAAATAGAATTTTGTCAACGCGTGTGTCTACTGTGTGTGAGTTTGTTCCTATGGACCGAGGAACAGGTTGGCTGTTTTTCTTGAAATTTCATACAGTTGTACTTTATGTGTCTGTGAGTTGTATTAGATAGATGTTGCTTGGAATGCTCCAAATAACAATAAAAAATGTGTAATGAACAATAAAAAATCATCATATAAAAGGAATGGTACAATTTAAACGAAATGTTACATACAGCCTTACAGTCTGCAATAGGAAAAATGATTTAAAGGCTTCATGGCTATAAAACCTATAAACTACATTGCCAATTTTTGTCTTGAGGGTGAAATTATATATAAGGAGTATTCGAATCTTTAGAACAAATTTATTTTAGTTTTAAATCGAAAAAAAAAGCTGGTAGAGGTCAAACCATCCCCGTAGAAAGGCAGAGCAATATGTTATGCATAAATAACATGGTTTGTAAATATATTTCTGGGATAATTGTTAAGCCAATGGATTCTTCAACTTAATCCAGACCGAAAATTTGTGACAGTACTGTTATAAAGATGACATCAACTGTCAGAGTGTAGAGGTACAAATTATCAAGAGCAAACTCAGAGATTCTTAACAACAAATAACATAATAAATCCTTTAAGCTGATTTCAAAAAACAAACTTCAGTGAACGTGACCCGTCAACTCAATGAGAGTATCTCACTTACGTGGAGGGCAACATTGATTACAAAAAGCCCAGAAATATAATGAGCACGTAAAGCTTGTCTTGTGCCTTATTTGGGTTTGTGCCCGACCAAAGGAAATAAATCCTTTAGATTTTTTAAAAGAATATTTTGGGATATATTCTTTCGACCGTAGTCAGTATGTCAGTTTTTTTTGTGTTCTTGGTTTGTTAACTTAAAAAAAAACTTTTTTTTTTGTGCTATTATTAAAATTAAAGATTAAAGATTCCGAAATAACTTTAAAAAAACTGTCATTTTTCTTTGAATGGTCTAATACGTAGAACGTTTTTGAAATTTGCTTACGTCATAATACAATTTCTCATGCAATTTCTAAAAGTCATTATTAGGAATGACAAATTAACTCGTCTTTAGCCAAATTGTATTGTGTTGAAAGACAGGACGAAATATTTTGTCAAAAATCCATTGTTCAAACAATCTCCTGAGATAAAAAGATGAGTTCTCTTGCCCTTTCTTTATCAGCATTAATAATACAACACAACACACATGCACACACACACATACACACACACGCATATATATGCAGTATATTTGTAATATCCCTATTTGAAGTTCCAGACTAGCACAAGCCAGCGTGTTTCGCATGCTCAGTTAAAGCATAAAAAAGCATTAGCGTCTCGACAATTAAGCTTTAGTGAGTAGAATTCTCATGAACAGAGAAGAGTGATTTGGCTTTTTTACCTCGAATGTGTTAGTGATTTGGCTACGACCAGAAATAACAAATTTTAATCGGAAATCCAGCTGGTTAAGAGGTTAAAACATATTTTCTTGATAGCCTTTTTCAATGCTAAGAGTCATTAAAAAATTTCAATGATTTTGTTTGCTTCTCTGCATATAATATAACGATTTTTTACCACTATTGTGCAATATAGAAACTATCGTGGCACTGGCTACACGGTACCAAGGCCTAGTGAGCCATGCATGAGATTACCATTGGAGCATAAGATGTCATAGTTCGAACTCTATAGCATTGCCGGTAACGACTGACACTTACTAAAAGTTTCTATATACTGTTTATAACAGGATCAAACATTTTCTAACAAATTCTTTTTTCATCTACGATATATATATATATCTATGAAGAATCTCTGATAAAACATAGTCGTCATTAAATAACTAATGGGATTTAGAGAAACCAAACTCATTCAAACGTTTATAATTTTCTGTGGCTGATGCTCAAACTATTTCCTATTAACTGAACAATTTCTACACGAATAAGTCAGGCAGGCACAAACGGAAGAAAACATTTTATCAAATATTTACATTTGACCTTAATTTTATTGTCATGAAATTTTTCATTTTTCCCCATCTTTCCTTTATAGCTGTTTTAACGTAAGAGTAAACTGAAAACGTTTATGCAAAAATGTTCGTTACTCTAGAGCGTCGATGATGGATTCGTTTGAAATCGATGGTAATTGTTTTCGTGTTAACTTAACCGTTTTATATCCAGCAGCTAATATAGACGAGTGGATTCACAAATTGTTGTTCACAGAGTAGAAATCTGAGAAATCAACAGATCGGACGCACATTACCTGTCTGCTACCGACGAAGTGAAAAGTTATGCGAAAAAAAAGGCTAAAAAAACAAAAAAAAAACAAATAAATGAATAAAAGCCAACAAAATGATTTAGTTAAAAATATCTTAATTTAAAATTGGTATTAATTCTCAGTATTTTTGTCACGGTTTCGCAACTGATATTATCATTAAAAGCGACCAGAAATGTATAGACCTATGTAATTTTGCTATTAAAAACACTCTTTGAATGAATGAAACAAAATTCCCTTATCTCCGGTGTTGTCCCGAGGAAATGGTTTCAAATTCAAAAGTTATGTAAAATAGTATTTTATTGAACTTAGCAAAAAAAAAAAAAAAAATACAGAACTAAAAAAAATTCGATGTAAAATATATCTTATTTTCTGAAAATTATGGACAGTCAGATCACATTTCAATTGCATCTGAATTCTTTCATGCCCGGAAAAAGACTGTCGCACAGCTTCCTCGAATATCTTCACTACATTTCCACTGATGACCTCACCGACTGTTCAAGTCATCCAGTCACCATTGTTAACCGTAGACGTCTTCAGCAGTCAACCAGATATCCGGTTCATGCTTTTAAAGTTCATATGTCGCTGACTGTCACTTTTGGCACAATGCCTATGAACAATGCATGAGATCTCCATTTGAGCACTAGTCATACTTAAAAAAGCATATTATCATAACTGGGGATATTTTAAGTGGGATTAGCCCATTGAGAAATAGTGGTATTTTGGTAAATGCAGTGCATATGACGACGGATGCATGTATTTATTCTATGAGAAGTGAATGGGTCACGAAAGAGTCTAGTTAAGGTAAGACTTAAGTGCATGACCAACCCGACTAGTCCCCCCCCCAATCGGCCTTGTGCCAAAGCCTTGTATTTTAGGCTAAATAAAATATTTAAAAAAGCAGAGTATTTCTTATATTTTTGGAATTTTAAACGCGGGAATTCGTAGCAAAAATATTCAAGGTCAGGTTAGTTTTTGCCAAAAAACAAAAAACAAAACAATTTCATTTCTCTAGTTACATTTTTCCTTTTGTTTTTATTATTATTATTATTAATCCTAATGCCACGGTCAGCATGGCCCAGTTAATAGGCAATCAGACTTTGGAACCATGGTACACGGCTTCGAATCCAATATGTTCCTTTAATATAACGAGTGACTACTTGGTAATCTTGATAAGTTTGACGGTTTTCAGGTTTCATTTAAAAAAATCAAAGTTTTAAAGGAAACGCTGACAAAGTGTGTCCTATATGTATTTTTCTCTGCCTCTGAGTTATCTATTCCACAGAGTGCCAAATCAGGATATTATAATTATTACTGAAGTCTAGTTTTTCCAAATAATTTCTTACATGAATGATTTCAGGTGTGAGTGAAAATATATTGAAGTTTCGTGTCACGTGCATTCATTATGAATTAGCATCAACATCGAAAAAGAATGAAGGCCGTTTGATATTTTAATCTTTAACGAGATGTTTGAGAGATCTAGTTTGTCAATGACACTTGATTATTTTCTAGTTGTTTTTTTTTCATTTATTTCTTCTTAACTTTTCTCAATTAGTGGATATCAAATTAGAGATAGAGTATAATTTGGGGAGTTCATTGGTATAAACCAATAAACCAAAAGTGTTTTATAAAGTGCATATTGTAAATAACAGCACGCAAAATTGATAAAAAAAAAGAAAAAAAAGACTTCATGTTTTTGTCTCATTTTACAATAGAACAAAAACGATAGTAAATTACGGAATCATGACGTCACCAAATGGTGATGTCATTATTCAATTTATTTATTGTTTTTCGTAATCCTTGATATGAGGTGTTTTATTTAACCTCAAAATACAAAGGCTTTTGCCCAGTGTGGAGGGGAAACTAGTCGGGCTGATCTCAAAACTATTGCTTAACCATAACTAGACTCTTTTACGACCCATTCGTTTCTTATAAAATACAGACATCCATCGCCACAACACACTACAAATATCAAAATACCATATTTACTCAATATGATATGACGTATGATTAATAATTCTAGGAGTATTTTTTGGAAAATTGTCCTCATCTTTATTTTCATATTCATTTATTTTTTTATATTTTTTTAAAAAATAATTACAAGAGTAAGATGCTAAGAAAGAACAAAATATCTGTTGTTAAAAAAAAAACGAATGTACGAGAAAAACATTAGAACGCGCAGAGAACTTAAATTAATACAAAAACCTAGCAACATAAACATTAGAAAAACAAAAGTTTACAAACAGGAATTCATTAACACCCGATGAAGACCAAGGGTCCACCCGTTCGAAACGCCGTGAAGAAAAAAATAAAGATGATAATAAAGATGAGGACAATTGTCATAAAAAATAGTCCTAGAATTATCAATTTATTTATTTGTACGAATATATGCAAATTTGGCACAAGGCCGTTTATTTTTTTCGTGGGGTGAAAAAAATTTTTTTTGAGTGGAACTCGTCGGGTTTTTAATTTTTAACTTTTTTAAACTTTTGAACTTGTCACCATTTCTATTCAAACCTAACTAGCAATAAGGAAATCCTGTAACAAATAAAACGAAAAGTGCTGTTCGATGCTTAAAATTTCCATTAAAATCCTAGGCCTGTTAAATATGCCAGAAATTTTACTTTTTGTAAGTGTTATATATACAATCAATATTTCTAGGTAAATTTATTCCATCGTCAAGTTTCTTTTACTGTATTTCTTACATTTATATACAGGGTGTCATAAATTAAACGAAACCTAATGATTTTATTACCTTTTATTTCTGAAACAAAATGCGTTAAGATTTTAACATTTTCTTTGAGCTGACATAATAGCAATTGAAGTTTTGGTGCCTTCAGACATATTTTAAGTTTTATCTTCCAGGATAAGTGTTGAAATTAAACTTTCTGAAGAAGCGTATTTGAACAGTCTTATAAAATTTAGTCTCTATACAAGTCGTTCAAGGGTTAAAAACAACATATTTATCAGCAATTTTATGGGTTTTATTTATTTTGAAACACCTTGTATTTGAATTAATATGCATCAAATGAAACCTATAGTATCAAATAGTTGCAAAATTCCTTAACCAAATATAAAACGAATTTTCATGTTTGGCTAATATCGAAATCCATTCATCCATTATTAATCGTATTAATGAATCAAATTATAATACCTAATTAATAAATCTATTAATAATTAGTTTTCAATTTACATATCAGTTATTATTAAGAAAGAATCGAATAGTCTATGCCAGGAATTGATTACGTAAAAGTACCAGAGCATACAAAGATTTCACGGTATCTCTAATAAAAGCATTTGTGGGTAAGGCATTAAACCCACTAGTCTTCCAAGTCAGTTAAAGAGATCGTCTCTTTTTAAAGTGTTATCTAGGAAAAAAAAGTTTGGTTTGGAGTATGATGTTTATGATTAAAAACAAAATCTGAGAGTCAGCAGAGATTTTAAAATATATAGATGTATTGTTTGAATTTAATGATCAAAAAATAGCTATAGTATTTAAAACAACACAAAAAGAATAAAATCAAGCAATTATATATACACACGAAGATAGCAGCAGCTTCTTGGCTGACGATTGCCGCTTCAAGGCTCGTCTCTTTGAACCATACTCTCCTGTGACCCCTCAAGTAACTTTGAAGAAGAACAGCCGATCTACATGGGCAACGAAAGATATGGCACACCGAATCAAAATCCTGACATGACGAGGAACATATATATACACACACACATACATTCACACACACACACACACACACACACACACACACACACACGCACACGCACACACACACACACACACTCATATATATATATATATATA